>JAVJIF010006375.1:0-293580 GCA_038442645.1 Agave tequilana | reverse complement strand
CCCTTCTCCCCTTCCTACACCCTGCATAAAAGTCACCCGAAAAAAATTCATAAAGGTTACTTTTATGAATTTTTTCAATTAACAGAGAATTAAAGATAAGATAACCCACAACCCCGGCACCCCCCCCCCCCCCCCCCCCCCCCCCCCCGCGGCGGGCAAAGCGAGGTTTGACAGGGTCACCTGCATGACGTTAAAATATATGACAAGATTTAAGCGTTTCAACACAGTGCATCTGACCATAATTAGGGTGTTGACTTGGGAACTTTTTAGCTAAAGGCATTATCTAATACCATCATCTGGACTGGAGCAATTTATTCCAATTTACATTAAAAAAAAAAACACTCATGTTGCTCAAGAGCCTGGTGGTGTGCCCGAATCCTATTAGTTAGGGAGAATTCATAAAGAGATACAAAATCTGAAAATTAACTTGCGTTATCAAATAAAAAAAAATGCAAAACTAATAATGTTGTAAAAGAAAAAAAAAGTGAGAAAATGAATTTGCAGTTGAATAAAATTACATACCTAAAAAGTCAAACCTCATAAAAGGCTTAATAAAGGTTTATGGGAAAAAGATGACAAAAGCAAAACAATATATAAAATCAAACATAGAAAGGCAATGATATTTACCTTCACATGCAAAGTTTTCCCAAGATATTTGGATACATCATGGACATCTCAAAAAGGAAAATGCGAATACTGAACAATGTTCTAAATATCAGCTGATACAGTTGATATATCACCCAATATATCAGTTTCTAAGCTATTCCGATATGATATTGTGAAAAAATGGCCATATCATTTGGAATCAATATCGGCCGATGTTCAGGATAACGACCAAATATATGTCACCAATATATCAATTGTCTGGCTCAAATTTTAGTATTGTGGATTTCAACTTCCAAAACAAGTTAGGTTTCACTTTCAATATCTAAACTCGTCTTTATTCTTCAATTGGTAATGATTTTCAAATATATTAAAATATTTTTAAATCATATTTTGAAAATCCCTACCTTCCAAGGGCCGTTGGTTGGGCGACCATGCCTTATGTATCTTATTGAATATTCTTTTAAACATGTGCATGATAAGGGTGATAATTATGAGTTATACACATGATTTTTATGATAATTGATTTTTGTATACTCATACTTATTTTCTATATATGTATGCTTCAAAATTCAAGTGGTATTTTCATTTTTATACATACATATATATGATTTAGATTGTGCTTATTTTACTATGCCACATATTTTATAAGCACAAATTATGTTTATGCTAAGCTTGACTTAATTAGAAATGTTAATTGGTATTTTTAGAAGCTTATGCATTGACTTCAATTAATATTTGTTTGGTATCAAAATATATTTCAGGTTTTACGTTTTACCTTCTATTTCATACTTTACCTTTCAATTGGTTTCAAAAACTTGCAATGAATTACAATTGGTACCAAAATTTACTATACATATCAAAATTTATATTGTTGACTTCTAGAAAATTCAAAATTTGTTGTAAAAGTGATTTCAAAATTTTCTTAAATTTTTTTTGATATGTATTGCCTATATGCAAGAGGAGCTTAACATCTTCTTTATATATAGATTCATGTTGAGTGTGTCTCACATTAAGGCGTTTGACCTCTCTTCATAATGTAGTACACGTGTACATTGTATATTATACTTTATGTGGGTTAAGGTCCAGTCATCCCTTCTCTATGTAATGTATGTATGCAGGGGGAGCTAACTTATCGTCTCTCCTTTTCATGAATATATATCGCATATATATCTTTATTGTTTTGGTTGTCTTCACCCCTTTGTTGATGAATTGACAAAAATGGAGAGAAGAATTTAGAGTGTTTATATCTTTATTTATGCATATATGTTTGTGTTTAGTTTATGCATTTCATTGAATATCTATCTGTCTATTGCTAAGCATGAGTTAAGAGAGAACTTCTATGAAGCTTATCTTTAATCTATGCATATATAACTTTATAGTTTTGTCATCATCAAAAAGGGAGAGATTATTAGCCCAAAGGCTCATCACTCTAGTTTTGATGATGATTAACTCATGTAGTTATAGTGCTAATGATCATGTACTTATTTAGTTTCAGATATTTGATCATGATCATAGTCGGATTGTTAGCTTCAACAAAGAATTCAAAGTCAAATTTTGGAGCTAACACATGATGATTTAAGAGCTCGCGCATCAAGACCGCATCTAGCACTCGGTTGGAGTCAAGCTCATTTGGATCGTATTTGGATCGAGTCGTCTTGAAAATGGAGATCGACAAGAAAACCTCGGTTTGTTTTAGTTAGAATTTTGTTTTAGGATATAATGTAAAGGATAGATTAGTTGTGGATTACTCAAGCTTATACATCACACAAAACTTTAGTTTTCAGAAAATATGGTTTTGATTTTCATGATTAAATTTCTATATCTCAAAAACTAGTTCACATGTTTATAATATGTGTTGATTTTTCAAATGAACTTATCTTTGTGGGATATATGGAGATTTTATGATATTTAAATTGTATTTAAAAAGATCTTTAATAACCCTGAAAAATGTGTTTTTTGGATGCTTGAGGTCGACCGACCGGTCGACTGAAGGCAGAGCCAGTCGACCGACGCACAAGACGTGCACAAGCCCATGTCACTTGAGCTCGGTCGATCAAACGGTCGACCGCAGTAAAGACTGGCTGACCGATCGGTCGACCGACTGAGTTTGCAGAGCACTCGGGTTTTCTCGGTCAACCGGGCGGCCGACCGTTCTGTTGATCTGCTCGACACCTTTTTAGTTTTCTTATCATATCTTTTATTCTTATATTTAATTTACATGATTTAAATTGCATTTCAAAGATAACTTTCAGAACTACATTTCTTATTTAATAATCATCTTCTTATTCAAATGGTAAAGATGTCAAATATTGGGTTGAAGTTCTGAAAATAGTTTACAGTTTTTGATTTGATATCTTTTAGTATTTTATTGATAACTTTCTACTTTGAAATGATATTAAGTTTATTTAAGTTGCATTAGAAAGAATACTTAAAGATTTATAAATTATTCCTATATACATATTTCTAAATTCTGAGATTTTAGGCCTGAAAATTGTGCTCAAAATTGACTAATAGACTGCCAGATTGGCAGTAACGATTAGCTCCTTTAAAAACTGTTTTAAAACATGTTTCTTTTAAAACAAGGAAAGTTGAATTTTTAAGGTCAATTTCTTCCTCTTTAGACCTGGTAAAATTATTCTAAAAGTGTTTTTCTAAAATCTATATAAAGGGTCATTGGGATTGAATATAACACAATAACAAATTTTATTGAAAATCTAGATTTTGCTTTCAAAGAGAAAAAGTTTCAAGTTTGCTTTTGTGCTCTTATTTTAAATTTTTTTTGAGTTTTTCTGTTCTTAAAATCTCCCTTTCTGATTTTCACTCTCACTTACATTCTTGAGCTTCAAGTTTACATTTTACTCTATAGAGTTTTTATAAGAGAGTTGCAAAGAGAGTGTTTGTGATGTCTTGATCATCAAGATTTTTAAGAGCTATTCTTCCCATCTTTTTCAGTGGTTTACAGGAAGTTTAAAAGAAGTTTTTGAGCTAAAAATCTTTATCTTTTATTTGTTTTCAAAGTGTTGAAAAAAAATCAAAGAAAAGAGAGTCTTTGAGAAATTGGTTTTGATCTTTCTTTATAAATCTATTTAGTGTTTTTCTCAAGTATTTTTCTTTGTTATTCTCTTTTTCAAACACTTTATTTTCTCACACTTAAGCTATCATCTCTAATCCTATCTATAGGGTCTTGTTTTTGTGAGGAAAATTATTTGTGGTCTATTGTGATCACCAAGTATTATTTGTGATCATTAGATCATCAGGATTGTAATCTTTTCTTTGCTTTGGATTTGTGTTTATCCCTCTTGTGTAGAGGTGATTGTGTTTGAGAGAGGAGTAGTGTACTCTAAGTGTAGAGTTGTAATTCCTCAATGGAGATTCCTTTGTGGAAGGTCCTGTGTAGACATAGTCGAAATCCTTCTGTGTGAAGGTGGGGACGTAGAGCAGTGGCTCGAACCTCGAAACATATCTTGTTGTTTGCATTTAATTCACTATCTCTCAACTCTATCTCTCTTATATCATGCATTGCTTTATGTTGCACATATTCATATGCTAGATATAGTTTGTATGTGCCGACACTTGTGTTGAACCAAGAGAGTTTCATCTAGCACCTCAACTCTTAATTTAGAGGAATCTCGAGGAGTAGTTCCAGAGCTCTTCATAGGGAATTCGGGCTCACTCTTGATTACACATAGTGTATTCCAATTGAGTTTTAAATTTTGCATCATTTCTCTTTAGATTAGCTAATGCAGCTATTCACCCCCCCTCTAGGTGTATTTCAATGTATATAGATAGCTCAAGAAAAATCCCATTCCAATCAATAACATTGGCTGGGGTGCATATGGAAACTTGAAGCCAGCCCAAATGTTCAAGCTAGGATTTTGAAAGTTTGGCACCAGCTTTACCCACAAGAACAATATTAAGAGCACATTCTATGAATGTGCAAAGCGAATGCCCTCAGTACACCGATGAAGACGAAACCATTGAACACTTATTTTAGAGTTGTAACAAATCTCGTAGTTGTTGGGTTGATTTAGGGAGGAAACTTATGTTTCAGAAAGCTCAAGTGAATTATCTTGAATGGTGCGAGCTGCTCCAAGGGCAAGGGATAGGAAAGATAAAGAAGGAGAAGAACACTTATTTGTGTATGATAAGATACCATTAGTTATGATTCTTCGTTGTATATATATACACATATTGATCATATGTTTTCATAGATTTAGGAGAAACAATAGAAATATTGATTGAGAGTGAGTGAGAAACACATGGTGCATGAGTTCCTTGAGTCCCATGTGTTCCTATCTTAATGAAAAGATTTTAAGATCTGGTTGATTTTATGAGGGGTTTCTTTCACATGGATCACATGTTTCACATGAGTCACATGTTGTCACTGATATCTTTAACACCCCCACCCCCTCCCCGCCATGTTGGCCAAGAGGCCTTCCACTCTAATTTTGATGATGATTAACTCATGTAGTTATAGTTTACTAATAATCTTGTGATATTTAGTTTCGGATATTTAACCAAGATATTAGTAGGTGATTAGCTTCAACAAATGTGTTTTGGAGCTTTTACATGGTGATTCAAGAGCCCGAGCGTCAAGTTCATATCTAGCACTCGTTTGGAGTCAAGCTCGATGGATCACGTTTGGATCGAGTCGACTTGGAGACGGCGCTCTACAAGAAGACCTCGGTTTATTTTTAGAATAGTTAGTTTAGATCCATTGTTAAATATTAGATAGTGTGATATGCTCAAGTTTACAACACACACACACTTGTTTCAAGTTTCATGTTTGTTGGTTTTCGGTTTTCGGTTTAACCGATCTTAGTTTTCATGAATAGATAGAATCAAAATAAGTTTACATGGTTTAATGTATATTAGATTTGTTTTATATACATCTATGCTTCATCTATTTAAACAAACTTAGTTTGATAGTCTATTTCATGAGTTTGGAGTTTTGGTATTTTAACAAAACGTATTTTTGGATTTTATGTCAAAAACATTGATATATATCTCTTTCATGTATATTGGATTATATCCATATACAACATGCTTAAATGTTGTTTCAATATCATATTTTTGTATTTGGATGAGTTTGGACAAAACGATTTTTCGCTTCAAAAATCTAAGTTTTGAAAAATACGGATTTTGATTTTCGGCAAAATTTGTAAGTCACAAAAATGGTTCAAAATGTTTGTAACATGGTTTGATTTTTACTCAAACATGTTTGTATTTCAAAGATATAACATGAACTGATTTTTGTGGAATTTATGAGATTTTATGGGATTTATTTGATAATAAAAAGACCAGTTTTTAAGTCCTGTAATTTGCCTGCCAGGCCCTGGCGGTCGACCGGGACGGTCGACCGGACCAGTGGTCGGTCGACCGGACCAGTCGACCGATGTGCACAAGACGTGCACAAAGGCCAGCTTGTTTGGCCGGTCGACCGAGCAGTCGACCGACTGAAGTCAACCCACTCTCGGGTTGGCCCGGTCGACCGGGCGGTCGACCGGCCAGAGAGCCGTTGTTCTCTGGTTCTAGGCACGGTCGACTGGGCGGTCGACCGGCAGGCTCAACGGTCAGAAATTTAACCGTTGGCCGGTCGACCGGAAGGCCAATCTGGGCCTTTTCTGCTGCCAACGGGCAGATTCCAAATGGGGTATAAATATCCCCTCATTTGAGTTGTTTCTGAACAAGTTTTCAAGAGCAAAATTTTAGATCTTTTCAAGTGTTTTAAGAGCAAGTTTTTCAAAAGAGTTTTTAGGTTTAAAAGATCAATCTTCATTTGTTTTTAAGTGTTTGATAATTCAAAGAAAATAGTCTTTTGGAAATTTGTTTTTGGTCTAAAAATTCTATATCTATTTGGAGATTTTCCCAAGTGATTTTCTTTGTTCAAAACACTTTGTTTTCTCACACTTGAGCTTATCATTCTATCCTCTCTATAGGATCTTTGTTTTGTGGGAAAAGAATTAGTTTGTGGTTGTGGAAACCACCAAGTTGTAAACCCTCCTTATTTGTGATATCCCTCTTGTGTAGAGGTTGATTGTTGGAGTGGTGGCTTTGTGCCCTATTCCTCTAGTGAGAGGTTGATTGGTTGTTTAGCTTTGTGCTCCCTCATTTGTGAGGTGGATTTGTGTTGGCTTTGTGCCTAGCCTCTAAGTGCAGAGGTTGTGTTGTATTTGAGAGAGGAGTTGTTTACTCCCGGTTATTGTATTGCCCAAAATTCTCAGTGGAGGTTCCCTGTGCGGGAAGTCCTGTGTGGACGAGTTAGTGGAAATCCTTCTGTGTGAAGGCGGTGACGTAGAGCTGTGTGCTCAACCTCGAAACATATCTCGGTGTTTGTGATTGATCCACTTTCTCTAACTCTCTCTTACTTTGTGTCTTGCATCATTCATATTGTGATATCTCACTTATATGCTTGGTTGTGTTTGTTTGTGTGCCTCACTTGTGTTTAACCACGAGAGCTTCATATAGCACCTCAACTCTTATTCAGAGGAATCAAGAGGAGTTAGTCCAGAGCTCTTCACCGAGAATTCGGCTACACTCGTTGGTTACACTAAGTGTGTTGCAATTAAGTTTTAATTTTCGCATTATTGTTCATAGATTAGCCGTACACCTATTCACCCCCCCTCTAGGTGTACTTTCAATTGGTATCAGAGCCTACGCTCTTGATATTAGGTTTAACCACCTACGAGTGTGATCTTGATTTTACTAATCTACATTTGCATTTGCATTTGCACACATATAGTTTGCACTCATGGATGTCCCTCCTATGTTTGATATCTCTAGACTTGATATATGGAAGGTTATGATGGGTTGTTATTTAAAAGTCCTAGGTTACAAAGTTTACCTTGCCATTACTAAGGAATCCTACCTTAGTGATAGCAAGCATATAGAGGCCAATGCATAAGCCCTTAAGGCACTTGGAGCATCTCTTGATAAAAAAATATTTGCATGTGTTTTCTCATTATGATTCCGCTTTTGTAGAGTGGAACATTTTGACATCTCCCGAGCTATCAACGTTTATCAATAAGAAGAGGAAATCTAGTGGAGACATGTCCGACGAACGTTGCTTCATGGTCCAGGGAATGACTCCCTTGAGGTACATTCGGATACTCAACTAGTGTTAGTACTAGTTCTAATTGCAATGAGTGTATGGATGCACAAGCCTTAAATGATGAACTAGCTAAAAATTGTGAAAATTTAATTTCAAAATATAAACTTTTGAAAAAGGATAGGTTTGGCTTAAAGAAGAAAATAAAAATTTATCTTCTAGACTTGAGATTGCTTTGTAAGAAAGGGATGAGATTTCAAGTGAACGTGACTCACTTAAATCCCAACTTGATCTTTCTCTAAATGAAAACAAGATTTTAAAAAATAAAAATGATTGTGAAAATGTTTTGAAGAAAAATGAGTCTTTAATTTCAAAACTTGATTTTGTTGTAAAAGAAAATGAAACTTTGAAAAATAAAATTGCTTCTATTTCAAAGGAATTGAATTTGATGTCTAATGAAAATGTTTCTTTGAAAAATGATTTGTCTACACATATTTACCATACTAGTGTAGCTTCACATTCTAGCTCACTTATTGCATGCACCTCTTCTATTATTGAAAATGATATATCTATGCTTAAGAAGAGTGTTGATTGTTTAGGCTCCACTTTGAGCCATTGTGCTTTGAACCACTCACGTTTGGAATCTATGTTTCGAAAGAAATAAGTTCCTCCTATGCATGCACACAAATCACGACATACACATGCTCCTCACAGTCACACTCATAACACTTTGTATGCTCATGTGTACACTTGTACACATTGTGGACGTAAGGGCCACCTTGCTAAGTTTTATTATGATCGTCTACATGATTCAAATTTAGCAACTAAATTTATTTTGGTTAGGAAAGGAGCTAACCCCCATGGACCCAAAAGAGTATGGGTACCAAAGACCACCCCTATTTTATTTGATGTAGGTGTGGCTCTCACATGATGTGAGAGTGATGGTACCTTGAAGTGGATGCGTTCCGAGCTTAAAGAGGACTATTTGGATGCATCACTTTCAAGGGGAGTTTGATGGAAGGACCACCATAGTTTGGAGATATGGAGATGTGCCTTTTCGATTTTGGTAACAATCTCTAACTCCCATTATGTTTACATGCTTTCATATTAGCATGTTTTGATGTTTCATGATTAGTATGTTAAATGTCATGATTATTAGACTTGTGATATGCATGATTAGTATTTGAGATCACCCATGTTTAATATGGACTTATACTTCTGTGATTCTCACATTTGTTTAACTATTGTGTATATCATAGATCTAATGCATGTTCATTTACCATAATGATCATATGAGTTTTGTTTTGATTTCTATGTATCATGATTTGACTACATGTTTAGATGTTAGTTTTCATTAAAACTTGGATATATACTTGTACAACTAGTGAGCCACAAATAGATTATTATATGTTTGTACTTGAATGCTCATTTGTACCCATTAGATGTACTGGTATAGCCTAGTTTTGATGATTCATATATTTTGACTTATATTCCACATTTTGTACATGTTTTTCATGTGTATGTTTAACTTCATGTACCTGTCCATTTTGTCCAAATTAATAGTTATACATATACATCCTTGAGCCACTTGCCTTCATGCATATATTTTTTGTGGACTCGTTCATGTTTGGATATGTATGTATACTCTAGTTTGTACAAGACATACATGTACCTTGAAGGATTCTAGTTTTGATGATTTTCATGTTTTTTTAAGGAATTTCATTTTGAGCTTAATTGCCTATTTTCATGACTATGTCTTTCACAAATTTTGTACACTCATATTACTTGATTTTTCTCATGATTTTGTTTCCATGAGTATTATATGTGCTATATAGAATTTGAGTGACATTGGTTTAGTGATGTTCATGTTTTATGGAATATAATTTTGTTTTATTCCTTACTTGAAGCATTTCGTACTAGTTTTCAAATTTTCATATAACTAGTTCGTATTCTTCATATGGTAGAGTTTTCAAATGTGTTATAATACTTTCAAACTTATTTTTAAAAACCCCTACCCATTAAAGGCCGGTTGGTTGGGCGACCATGCCTTATATGCTCATTATTGAAAATCTATTTAAAACATGTGCATGAAATGGGTGGTAGGAAGTATGAGTTATACACTTGATCTTATTGGGTTTTCAATTGATATCATTGTATCTTTTCAATTGGTATCACTATTGACATTCTCTTTGTATACTCATGTATGTTTATATATGTATGTTTACACTTCAAATAATATCAATTTCGATTGGTATTTAATTTTCCATACATATATATATCTATGTTTTATTTGTGCTTACTATATCTCTATATTTTTGAGCACAAATTTTGGTTATGCTAAGCTTGATTTCTTAATTGACTATTATATTTCAATTGATTATTTTTCAATTGGTATTTTATACAAGCTTATAAATCATTTTAATTGGTATTTCATAAAGGGGGAGAAAATTCATATTTCACCTTTCAATTAGTTTCGTTTACCTTTGGTATTCTACTCCCACACTTTATGTTGAAAAATGATATTGATTTTTTATTTGGTATCATATGCTCCTAATGAAAATCACTTTCAATATGTTAAAGATTGGTTTATGTTTTTCAAATTGGTATCAAAAATGTAAAATATTTTCTATTGGTACTAATTTTTACAAATTGGTATCAAGATTATATATATGTTTACATCTTTCAATTGATATCAAAATTTTGGTTGATTTCTTTAAAAATGTTTTATGTACTTTCAATTGGTATGTGCTTTCAATTGGTACTTTCAATTGGTTTCTTCAAGTTTGGTTTTCAATGTTTTATTTACTTTCAATTGGTATTCTTCAAATTTTTTGGGTTTACCTATTTGTTTATTTTCAATTAGTATCATGATGCACTAAATTGATATATTTTTTTAATTGGTTTCATAATGTTTTGATTTGATTTCACCTCTTGATGATTTTTGTTTCGGACAAAAAGGGGGAAGAACATTGTTTTATTGTTTTCTTTGACCCCTTTGTTGATGATTGACAAAAAGGAGGAGAAGTATTTAAGTATATATGTATGTTTATAAAGTATTTGAGTAATATATACATGTTTATAGTTTATATCAAAGTTTGTTTTGTTTCATATTGATATCAAGAGAGTTTGTTTTATGTTTTGTTGATATTGGTATCAAGAGCATGGATATTAGTATCAAGAATATAGTTTGTTGTTTTGTTTTATTGATATCAAGAACTTTTATTAAAATTTTTATTGTTGGTATCAAGAGCTTTTATTGATTATCTTTCAATTGGTATCAAGAGCTTTTATTAAAAGTTTTATTATTGGTATCAAAAGCTTTTATTGATTAGCTTTCAATTGAATTTTTATTGATATCAAGAGCAATTATTTAAGAACATGTTTATTTAAAAAAAAAGAAGGAAAAGTAATTTATTTTAAAATTTTGGTATAAAGAGCATGTTCATTTCATTATTTTATGCATATTTATGCATATTCATGTTTAGCATTCATTACATATCTTATTGTTTATTACTATGCATGAGTTAAGGGGGAGCTTCTTTGAAGCTTAACTTTAATCCATGCATATATAACTCCATGAGTTTTGTCATCATCAAAAAGGGGGAGATTGTTGGCCCAGAGGCCTTTCACTCTAGTTTTGATAATGATTAACTCATGTAGTTATAGTTTACTAATAATCTTGTGATATTTAGTTTCAGATATTTAACTAAGATATTAGTAGGTGATTAGCTTCAACAAAGGTGTTTTGGAGCTTTCACATGGTGATTCAAGAGCCCGAGCGTCAAGTTCATATCTAGCACTCGTTTGGAGTCAAGCTCGGTGGATCACGTTTGAATCGAGTCGACTTGGAGATGGCACTCTACAAGAAGACCTCGGTTTGTTTTTAGAATAGTTAGTTTAGATCCATTGTTAAAGATTAGATAGTATGATATGCTCAAGTTCACAACACACACACACACACTTGTTTCAAGTTTTATGTTTGTTGGTTTTCGGTTTTCGGTTTAACCGATCTTGGTTTTCATGAATAGATAGAATCAAAACAAGCTTACATGGTTTAATGTATATTAGATTTGTTCTATATACATCTATGCTTCATCTATTTAAACAAACTTAGTTTGATAGTCTATTTCATGAGTTTGGAGTTTTGATATTTTAACAAAACGTATTTTTGGATTTTATGTCAAAAACATTGATATATATCTCTTTCATGTATATTGAATTATATCCATATACAACATGCTTAAATGTTATTTCAATATCATGTTTTTGTATTTGGATGAGTTTTGGACAAAACGATTTTTCGCTTCAAAAATTCAAGTTTTGGAAAATACGGATTTTGATTTTCGGCAAAATTTGTAAGTCACAAAAATGGTTCAAAATGTAACATGGTTTGATTTTTACTCAAACATGTTTGTATTTTAAAAATATAACATGAACTGATTTTTGTGGAATTATGAGATTTTATGGGATTTATTTGATAATAAAAAGACCAGTTTTTAAGTCCTGTAATTTGCCTGTCAGGCCCTTGCGGTCGACCGGACCAGTGGTCGGTCGACCGGACCGGTCGATCGATGTGCACAAGACGTGCACAAAGGCCAGCTTGTTTGGCCGGTCGACCGAGCGGCCGACCGACTGAAGTCAACCCACTCTCGGGTTGGCCCGGTCGACCGGGCGGTTGACCGGCCAGAGAGCCGTTGCTCTCTGGTTCTGGGCACGGTCGACCGGGCGGTCGACCGGCAGGCTCAACGGTCAGAAATTTAACCGTTGGCCGGTCGACCGGAAGGCCAATCTCGGCCTTTTCTGCTGCCAACGGGCAGATTCCAAATGGGGTATAAATATCCCACCATTTGAGTTGTTTCTGAACAAGTTTTCAAGAGTAAAATTTTAGATCTTTTCAAGTGTTTTAAGAGCAAGTTTTTCAAAAGAGTTTTTGGGTTTAAAAAATCAATCTTCATTTATTTTTAAAGTGTTTGTTAATTCAAAGAAAATAGTCTTTTGGGAATTGGTTTTTGGTCTAAAAATTATATTTGGAGATTTTCCCAAGTGATTTTCTTTGTTCAAAACACTTTGTTTTCTCACACTTGAGCTTATCATTCTATCCTCTCTATATAGGATTTTTGTTTTGTGGAAAAGAATTAGTTTGTGGTTGTGGAAACTACCAAGTTGTAAACCGTCCTTATTTGTGATATCCCTCTTGTGTAGAGATTGATTGTTGGAGTGGTGGCTTTGTGCCCTATCTCTCTAGTGAGAGGTTGATTGGTTGTTTGGCTTTGTGCCCATCCCTCATTTGTGAAGTGGATTTGTGTTGGCTTTGTGCCTAGCCTCTAAGTGTAGAGGTTGTGTTATATTTGAGAGAGGAGTTGTGTACTCCCGGTTATTGTATTGCCCAAAATCCTCAGTGGAGGTTCCCTGTGTGGGAAGTCTTGTGTGGACAAGTTAGTGAAAATCCTTCTGTGTGAAGGCAGGGACGTAGAGCTATGTGCTTAAATCTCGAAACATATCTCGGTGTTTGTGATTGATCCACTTTCTCTAACTCTCTCTTACTTTGTGCCTTGCATCATTCATATTGTCATATCTCACTTATATGCTTGGTTGTGTTTGTTTGTGTGTCTCACTTGTGTTTAACCACGAGAGCTTCATATAGCACCTCAACTCTTATTCAGAGGAATCAAGAGGAGTTAGTCCAGAGCCCTTCACCGGAAATTCGGCTACACTCGTTGGTTACACTAAGTGTGTTACAATTAAGTTTTAATTTCCGCATTATTGTTCATAGATTAGCCGTACACCTATTCACCCCCCTCTAGGTGTACTTTCACGCCCGCCGCAAGCAAAACTGGTTCGAAAGAACCGAGAACTTGTTCTTCAGCATAGAAAACTTTAATGAGCTCAAAGGCTTAGTAAAGATGTCTGCTAGTTGGTCTTTAGTCAGAGCGACTAGATCAGGGCCAAGAGGGATCCAGGAGATTGATTTCGAAACATAAGGAGGAGATCGAACCCCCAAGCGGCGACAAAGGAGATCGAACCCAAGAAAGAGAAGATCGAACCCGAGACACCGGAGATCGAATTCAAGATGTTGGGACAAGATCGATCTGAAATACACCTAGAGGGGGTGAATAGGTGCAATAGCTAATCTAATGCAAACTAATGCGAAATTTAAAAACTAATTGTGCAAATAAAAACTATTAAGCTAACACACAAAATATAATACAAGAGTGTAGCCGAATTTTCGGTATAGGGCTGTGGACTATCTCCTCAAGATTCCTCTAAATTAAGAGTTGAGGTGCCACTATGGCTCTCTTGGTTGAATGCAAGTGTGAGCAACAATCCCAAGCATATATCAATTGAGCACAACATATATCAAGCACACAAAGAGATAAACAATATAAATATGAAAGATATATAAAAACAAGTGAGAGAGAGAAATGAGCAATCGCAAACACATGAGAATTGTTTCGAGGTTCGAGCACCCTCGCTCTGTCCCCGCCTTCAACACTATGAAGTATTTTCACTATAACGATCTCGCAAGATCACTCGGTGTTGCAACACCTATACGAGTTCACACTAGAACTCTTGGACTTGCAAGTCCCTCATTTGTTCCCGCAAGAACAACACATGCAAGCATACTACCTTGCCAAGGCCGCACCTCTTACAACTCCTCCAACCACAAGTTGGAACACTTGGTGATCACTTCAATTAATCATCACAAAACTCTCTTCACCGAGGCCACAGCCTCTACAACTCGTCACAATACAAGAATGAAATCTTGTGATCACTTCTCTTGATCACAAAAACAACTCTCACAACAAAGATCCTTAAAGGATTGATATATCAATGGAAAGCTCAAGTTATTGTGAAACAAGATAGAGTTGTGGTGGAAAACTCAATAAATCTCTTTTGAAAACACTTTTTAAAACTCTCTTTTTGATATGAAAATTTTAGCCCAAAAGCAAGTGGAGAAAAACCCTAAGAGATATGGAAAAAACTGGCTCTAAAACTTCTCCAAAAACTTGTGTAAAACTAGCCAAAACAGCCCCTTTTATAGAGCTCAGAAATATAGCCGTTGGGGTCAAACTGCAGGCCAGATAACCGGCCGGTCGACCGGCTAACGGTCATATTTATGACCGTTGGGGTCATCGGTCGATCGCTTGATCGACCACACCCAAGTCATTGACCTATCGGTCGACCGTGGCAAGATCCAGAGAGCAAAGCTCTCTGGCCGGTCGACTGCCTGATCGACTGGGACCGGATTTAGAGAGTGAACTCTCTTGAGCGGTCGACCGCCCGGTCGACCGGCCCGCAAGCCAAGGCATGTGCACGTTTTTGTGCACATCGGTCGACCGACTTCTGGCTCGGTGGAACGGTCGGTCGACCGCCAGAAGGCCAGGTCAGGTATAATAAGGGATTCAAACTTGGTCTATAAAACTCCTATAAAATCCCATAAAATCACATAAAATCTACAAAAATAAGTTTATTGAAATACTTTGAACTACAAATATGTGTGATAAAAATCAACACATATTACAAACTTTTTGAACTATTTTTTTGATATAGAAATTTAGCCTTAAACAAAAATCCGTATTTTTTAAAAACAATCTTCAATTTGAAAAACGATTTTTCCAAAACTTCTTCAAATACAAAAATAAGATAACACTTTTGTAGCTTAGTATGTATGGATATGATCCAATACACATATAAGATGAAATATCTATGTTTTTGACAATAAGCTCTAAAATAAGTTTTGATAAATACAAAACTCAACACATGATATAGAAACATCAAATAAGTTTTTCTAAACATTTGACCATCAATGTGCATGGATGAAATCCAAAACACAAATAAACCATATAAACTTGCTTTGATGAAATCTAATCATGAAACATAAGGATGCATACTTTGAAGCTTAAAATCAAAACGGTATTTTCTAAAACTAAAACTATTTTATGAAAACACATATAATTTTTGCGTGTGTATATGAGCTTGAGCAATCCACAACTAATCTATCTATTACATTTTATCTAAAAACAAAATCTTAACACTTACAAACATGACTCAAGCGTTCACGAAAATCTTCTCTTAAAAATTTTCTTCTCCTTCTTGACTTGGTCCAAAACTTTGATCTAATGAGTTAGACTCCTTTTGAGTACTTGATGCGATCTTTGAAGTGCGAGCTATTGAATCAACATGTGCTAGCTTCAAATTTGACTTCGAATCTTTTGTTGAAGCTAAACACTGACTAAAATCTTGATCAAATATCTGAAACTATATAAACACAAGGTCATTAGTACTATAACTACTGAGTTAATCATCATCAAAACTAGAGTGATGAGCCTTTGGGCCGACACGTCCAACTCGGGCCGGCACAAGGAGATCGCTGACAAGAGAGAGGGCGCGAGAAGAGATGGACATAGGAGTGATCAGATCTGAAGATCAACGGCACCACACTCTCTCTCCTGCTAGCGAAATGAAGAGGGAATAAAAAATATTAAAATTTCCTTGATCATTGGGCTCCATCTCTCTTCAACCCATTTTTGGGATGAAGAAATTAGGGCTCTCTTCCGCCACCAAGGATGCCAGTCACCATCAGTTTAGAGGAATATATCTTTTCCTTCAGGAATCAAACACCATAGCTGAAAGAAGAGCCTCTCTTCCTCTCCCCCCCCAAAGAAAACATACAAGCCCTAATTTGTTCAAATTTGTTGCTTTAGACTGTAGAAAAAGACAATTGCAGTCCAATATGTTGATTTGAACTGCAACTCTATCATGGATGTGTTTGTTTCACCATAAAAGACCGTAAATCGTAAGTGTCACTTGTGACTTACGACTTGCGGCGTTTGTTTGGACCGTAAATCGTAAAATACACATGCATCCTAATTACAATCCACTTGTAAAACAAACAGTTAATTTTATTGTCATACAAATCCCACTTACAACCCACTTGCAGCACACACAGTTAATTTTGTGGTGATGCGAATTTGTATTGCTGACAGTTAATTGTAATTAGATTAATATTTCTGATTATTCGATTAATCTTTTTAGATTATGAGATTTTTTTTAATAATTAGATTACATATAATTATTGAATTAAAGTTTTTATTAATAATTCAATAATTTTTAAAATCACCATACAGCTAATTTTGTGATCAATTTTTTCATTTACGACTTACACATTATGACAATCAAATACTGTAAAACACAATACACTTTTATACTTAAAATTTTATATTATCAATCATATAATATAAAACTTTATAACTTAGTGACAACCGTAAAAAAATTTACGACTTACGACTTACGACAATCAAACACACATGCACTTTAGTGATTCATTGCCTCCCTTGAATTCTGCTTTCGATTAATGGACAGCAGTTCTCCGTCAACGGCCCCGGTCCGATTCGATTCCGAGCCCACCCTTCCTCTGGCTCTATCTTGACTCCTGATTGGCCTCCGCTTTCTTGCGATCACGGTCCACGATGCCATGACTCCTCGTGAACTCGGCTCCGTTTCCAAACCCACCCATTTCTGGAAAACACCACCCCAAAACTTAAATATGCAAATACATGTCTGAAAGAGATAGAACACATTATGCAGAAAAGACCTCCTTTTGCTTCTCCTTTACTGGGCACACTTCCCACAGCGCCGTCCTCTCTGTCTGTCTTTTGCTTTACTTTTATAGAAGACACAGTATTCTCACACCCACCATTGTTACCACGGCATTCCGGTCGTAGGTTCCAATTTTGGGTCGTTTTCTGAGGTTCCGATACACTGACATTGAAAATAACTCTCTTTTTCAAGCCCAAGATCATTTCAAACAGCTTGAAAAAAAGCAATTTCCCCACTTTTTTGGCTTTTGTGTGTGTGCTTTTTTTTTTCCCATATCAACCCCACAACACACACCCAGTCCCAACTGCGGGGGTTTAAGGCAGGGTTTTTAACTTTCCCCTCTCCTTCCATCAAAAAAAAAAAAAAAAAAAAAATGAATCAAGTGATGAGAAAGTTGGGGTTTTTCCCCCTTGTCTTCTCCCTTCTCCTCCCTCTCTTGGGTCTTACTGGTAAGCTCCCTCCACTACTTTGTGCTTTTTTCCTCCCTCTCTTTTGATTCAAATGGCTTCTGTGAACAGTTGCAGGTCAAGAAGAATCCTTTGAGTTTGAGGTAATCCACCTCCATGAGCCAAACCCACCAGCCATTGCAGTTTCTGTGAGCAGAGAAGAGCTTCCTCTGGCTTCTTCCAGTGTGTTGGCAGCTGAAACTTGGTTAAAGTCCCAAGTTTTAGCTCACTATCCATCCATTAACATCACCACCATTGTAATTGGAGATGACATTCTTTGCGACAAACGTTATGAGAACCACTGGAGCTTAGTCCTTGCCACTGTGAGAAATCTCCACTACTCTTTAACCAGATGGGGTTTGTTGAATGAGATCAAAGTCTCTGCTGCATTCTCCTCTGCTTGTTTTGAAGTCAGTGCAGCTCAAAATGAACTGAAACCTCTGTTGAGTTTCTTGCAAGAGTCATCTTTGCCTTATACCATCAACCCATCTCCCCATTCCTCTGTCTCCTCCCTTAAATCGGTGGAAAGTTTGGAATTTTCTAGGATTAGAGACAGTAAAATGATGAAACAAGCAAAACCCATGAAGATAAAGCTCTCTTCTTTGGATTTCCCCTCACTGGCCTCTGCTCACCAAGAATTTTTGGAAGGTTGGGCTTTTCCAGGCTTACAGACATTAGGATGATAAGAGGAGAAAAACTCGTGAAGAGAAAGTTGTCATCTTTGAATTTCCCTTCATTTCGTTCAAGAAACCCAAGCCCCCCTGCATTCCAATTTGCTCCCGTCCCGGGCTCTTCCTTCTCTTTTGCTCCTGAATCTTCGCCTACCGCGGACCCCGTGAGCCCGCCGGATGCATCGGCGGAGCCGCCATTGACGTTCTGTTTGCCGCCGCCGGCGGAGGGGCCAGCTCCTGAGGCAGGGGAGAGGAAGAAGGTTGGGTTGTGGTGTGTGGCGAAGCCGACGGTTCCTGAAGAGAAGCTTCAAGAGGGAATGGATTTTGCTTGCGGGGAGGGTGGGGCTGATTGTGATGAGATTATGCCCAATGGGGACTGTTTTAATCCTGATAATTTGGTGGCTCATGCTAGCTATGCTTTCAATAGCTACTGGCAGAAGACTAAGCAAAATGGAGGTAGCTGCAGCTTTGATGGGACTGCCATTCTCATTAACTCTGATCCAAGTATGTATATATATTTTTTCACTTTGTTTGTTTTCTGCCTTAGTTTTTATGATTTTAGGTCTCTCAATGCTAGCTCTACTGTGAAATTGCAAAAATTGTGTTTGAAGTTATTTGATTTAGTGTCTGAGATGATTGCTTGAGCTTGATTTTACTGTTGGCATGTGGGTTTTTGGCATCAATATTGGGCATAATACATGATGTATCATAAATAACATGAAAACACAATTGCTTTGCTTACAGTTATGCATGCATTAGAGCATCTCATCTTTACAGTTTCACAGCTTATATTTTGATTTCTCTGAAAATAAAAATAAAAAATGATCTTGTATAGCACTTACCAAAATGAACAAATTTAGAAGGTATTTTCGTCAGCATTTTAGGTATTACAAAAAAATTCAATCATGTGAATTTTCCCCCTTCCCTTCTATTTTGCACGTGCGGATTTCCTATGTTGTGATTGAAGCAGATTTGATGTAGAATTGCTTTATGATTTAGATGAGTAAATCTCTAAACATTTACACTCTGGAAGGTGCTACGTTATCAAGAAAAACTGCATTGGCGATACAGGTAGCATGTTTGAGAGAACACTTTATTGCATACCTGAAATCCCATTCCTTTTTTAATTAGTGACGGATGACCAGCTACTTTGTGATGTCTAAGCAAAGGTGAGAGATCTAATCCTAGTGGCCAGTGATGGTTCATTATATTTAGAAATCCTACATTAGATGCTTCGATTGGAGTAATATGCAATATCAGTACCAAAGCCTATTTGTCATATGAACTATGAAGGGGGTAAGGAATTGCAACTATTGAACACCAACAATGCTTTGAGACTAGTAAGCGACATTTAATGGAGAAGTTTTGATGCATGAAGCATGATTTCCTATTAAAAAGTATTCATGGTATGGAGAAGTGCTATCAATATCACCAAAAGAAGTATATTTGTTTATAAATGCTTCCAAATCATATTTTGATTCCTGATAGAAGTTATATTTCTTCCTGTGATCAACTATTCAATCTGCAAATTGATATGTTTTGCACCTTATAACAATGTAGTTTACATGTTCATGTCTTCTTGGTGCTGACCGGGTCTTTTATATATAGCCAATTTGATGCATATGTCCTCCAAATTACCCTTAACTGTGCCGTGTTTTTAATCTGCACTATTATATAATGAAATTCAAGAGCTGTTTTTATTTTGCTGTATAGTTGAGGAGAAAAATGGTCTAGATCTCTATGTGCAGACCTCGTCTTTCAATTATGCTGTGTCGATACGATTTATATTTTTAGCTTTTATAGTAAAGCTGTGATACTCTACGACATCTAGCATCTTTAAACGCTTAGAAAAGAGAATATTTTCACGTTTATCAATTGTGTCTTTTTAGGAGACTTATGTAGTCTGTGTTGATATAATCAAACTTCCTAAGCTTCCAACTTATGTTTCCTTTTGCTATGATGCATACTTGTACCTAATGTTCATATATTTCTTTTTGCAGGCTTTCTACATTGTCGATTTGAACTAAACTGAGGAGCTCATGATGCCAGTTATTGTAGTAATCTCTGCATTGCCACTTTGGACCCGAAGTTAGCTAGGCCTCTTTTTTTTTAAATTAATGTTTCGTGAACAGTTTTCTGTATGGAACTTATGTTTTATGCTTTTGTTATAAGTTTAGGACCTGACTGTGTTGAAGAATCACTATTGCATCCTGGTCTTATGGATGTTGAATTTTAATGTGACGCTATGAATTTGATCTGATGGTGTTTCTTGTGCCTGATGGAATTTTTGAATGTTAAGAACATGATGTGCTTCTTGATAATCAGCAGCGCAAATCATTCAAACTTAAAGTTGGTTCTTAACTTTCAAAAGAGACTGGCATCTTTGTACAAATTGTGAGTCTACTACTGCATTTTTTTCCGGTGATGGCAGTTTGCATGGGGTAAAGTGTAAAACGAAAACTGCAATATTGGTTTTTTAGCTGATTTTAGATGCGCTTTCTCACATTTTTTTTTTCCCCTTTACAGAACACTGTAGATGGTCAATTTGATGCTTACTGATGTTTTCTGCGTGATATCATGAGTATTTGTTACTTATTTATTTAGTTTTAGCAGAATGAAAGGGTGGTTAAACCGTTGAAGTGTAAGGCTTTTAGTATTGTATAAAGGGGTAAATTGTAAATAAAAAGACTAAGAATTTAAAATGTAAAATTAGATTTTTTTTTTTTTTTTTTAAAATTTGTACATCTGCTAGTATCAGAATCAGGTTTCGATCCTGAGACCCGTGGGTTAAAATCCTAGAATTATCACAGAAAATTCTAAAATATTATGGCATTTGGGCCTTAAATTTCTTATAGGCCCATAAAATCTTTAATCAAAGAGATTAAGTTTTTTTTTACAAGCAGACCCAAAATAAATTATATGAATTATGTCGCAAACACCAGGATGCTTTTTTGATGCATAAGGATGCTTCTCTATGAATATCGGTGTTTGGTATCTATATCTTTTCCCCTTTTGCCCAATACTTGAAACTAATCTTAATATCCTTTTTGCCGAATACTTGAAACTAATCTTAATATTGTTGTGAGATGCATCTATTGTTATAATTCTGTTCAAAATTCAAAATTTGTCGATATCATTCCGAAGGCCAGAACTGATGTTGTTAAGAAAGGACAAAAAATAAAAATATAAAACAAAGATTTATCAAATTTATTGCTGAAACAATTATAGGAGACCTAATATAGTCTCAAATCAGATCCGAACAGATCTCGCGAACTGATTTAAAGTAGAGAAATCAAACCTAAGCCCTAACTAAATTTTTACTTCCATATGAAAGCGGGTCGGGCTTGAGTTTAGATAAAAAGATCAGCCCGAGTCTGGCCCATACCCACGCCCTATATATCACATGTATTTATTCTGGAGGCCACTTGAGTTTTTGGCTACAATAAATCTTTTTTAGCTTTTCAGCCTCCACTCTGGTTAGGGTTTTGGTCTGAAGAAGAAGAATCCACCAAGAATCAAACATGTGCGATTCATGCATGCAGTTTGCAGACTGACCGCGTGGGACTCAAGAAGGCGGCGGCCGGTGGCAAGAACTTTGTGTTCTCGCCGCTGTCGATCGGTGCCGCGCTCAGCCTCACTGCCGCCGGATCCAGCGGCCGCACTCTCGATCAGTTCCTCTCCTTTCTCAGTTCGGGCACGATCGAGGATCTCAACTCGGTCACGCTAAGCCTATTTGCATCGGTTCGGGCAGCGACTGATTCAAACCCTAACCCTAATCCTAGGGAGGATCGGGAGCGGGAGCCGTCGAAGGTGTCGCTGGTAAACAGCGAGTGGCTTGAAAGAACGTTGACTCTAAAGCCAGCTTTTAAGAAGACTGCCGCTTCCGTCTATAGTTCTGGTATCGCTGGAACCAAATACGTCGATTTCAGGAAGAAGGTACTCTTTTTTCGCTCCTGCAAAATTATAATTACCTATACTCTTCAATAATCAGTTATTAAGTTTTCTAAAAAGAAAATAAAATGAAAATGCTGGCAGTCAACAAGAGCGAGCAAAATTATCTGTGACCATAAACCTTGCTTCTGTATACCGAGCCAACATCTTTAATAGAACATCAACGATCAACACAAACAGGAAAGCTGATGAAGAGTCTTAGACCTCTTAACTTGCTTTTTGTCTTTATCTTAGTCTTTTAACCTAATAATTTCTCTATTTACCATATGATGGCTTTGTGTTTTCTTAATTTTAGATTTTTAACAACAACCAAGGTGTCTATATGGCTCCAAAACCTCTGGCAAGCATTAGTTCGTGCATATAATCCCAATTAATCATATCATAGACATTCCCAAAGTCGATAAATCGACCCTAACTTTGCTGCTCCTTCTGCGCATCAAGATGAAATAATTGTATTTTGAAAGAGAAAAGAAATCATGAAATATGTAACATGTCTTGCACTTAGTGTTGTTCCTATACTCTAATTCCCTATATTTTCAGATATTTTAGCTTATTAAATTTTAAAGCTTAAACATGCAACAACTGTGGCGCCCCGATCTCGCGGGTATGGAGACGTCACTGCGACGTATATATCCAGGTCGAAAAAACCCTCACGTATATACGCTAAGCATTAGTATAGGTAAGAATCAGAGACGGAAGCACAGTGGTAATATACATTCGAACACAAAATAATAAAGTACATGGTCATCACAGAGAGTGATACAATATTACAGGAATATTACATCACCAGAAGATATAAAAGTACATAATGCGAAGAGATATACAAAAGCTGAGAGGTGCTCACGAGCAGCAAGAGGGCCTCGAGAGCCAAACAGGCGAGGAACGGGAAGGAAAAGCTGCGGCGATGACTAAGCTTCTGTTACGCTCTGACCACCACGGGAGGATCCGCTGCGCTACTCTGATCAGCTACAGCAAGGCCATCATGGTCCAGACTCTAGAATCTGGAGATGAGAATTCAGGGTTATCAGATGCAACTCGCCAGTACATATAACAAAGCCAAGTGGCGTGCATATCAGGTACATGCGTACAAGAAAGGTGTACCGTGAATATAAGCATATAAGAACATGAAATGAGCCAGTAAGTAAAGTAACTACAGGGAAATTAGTTATATAAGCCCACATTACTGATCGGTGAGATTAGCACGTCGAAGGAATAATCCAAATAAGGAAACCCTCATATATATACCCTATACCTCACGTCACTGTAGTCTGAGTTTATATAATCTGACTTTACCTTCACAATAATATAATAATGAAACAGTATGTAAGCAGTTAAGTAATCCAACAAGATAGCACATATGTCTAAGTGGTGAGCAGTATAAACCAAGAGTAGAGCTAGTCATATATCAGGAGCATGTTATTATTAAGTTATTAAGACTCGTCTGATTTGTATACGTCATTATGTGTCCCATCCCACATATCTCAGCATACAGACCAAAGAGTAAGTTATTGGAAACTGATGGAGATCGATGAACTATGCTTAGAATGGGTCCCGTACATACCCCGGACAACGGTCAAGGAGTATCCGGTACTGAGCCGGAACGTACCGCTAGGTACCGGGACTTATTGTACGCCCGAACAGGAATAGGATGTCACCGCTCCCACAGGAATGGCCCAGGGGCTTATGGTACAACCGGCAGGCAAGGGAGTAGGGGTGCCAGTACACCCCATGGAAGCGCCTGGTGACCTCCAGGTTGAATCCAAGAATATGGCCGCGCGACACTATAAGACCATCATAAACATGGAGACTATATCGGTACTCATCAGTTTCCCTAATCCCGGTGTAAGTTGTCTAATATTAGAATTTGTCTAGTGGTAATGTCCACAAGGTGTTTATAGTAATCCTATATTCATGGTTATCCTATTACGGGGATCAACAGGAGTATAGTATCAGGAGTCACCCTTTTTCAGGGGTTCAGGAATAAAGGAGTTCAGGAGTACAGGAGTTCAGGAGTACCAAATGTCTGGTAACAGTATAATAATCAAGTCCCCGTAAAAGTGATAATCATGAATATATAAAGAAGTACGGTGCCCGGTGTAATAGTATCCAGTCATGTGTCACAATATCAGGTCAAGTGTATTGGTACCAGGTGGCAGTATGTCAAGTGTCAAGTGAAGCATGACAAGTACCGGTGTCAGATAGTAAGTGATAAATATAGTATGGCAAGTACTGGTGTCGAATATCATATATCAAATATAGCATGGCAAGTACCGGTGTCAGGTATCATATGTCAAATATAGCATGGTAAGTACCGGTGTCAGATATCAAGTGATAAGTAAAGCATGGCAAGTACCGATGTCGATATCAAGTGTTAAGTATAGCAGGACAAGTATCGGGTGTATATATGTCAGGGTTAGGTAACTAATATGTCGGTGAGAGTTACAACATCAAATATCAGGTATCAATCGGTCACATCACATGGTACAGGAGAATGGAATAAACATTTCAAACTCTACACTATCATTTTTATAATAATAAATTTATTTTTTAAGTAGTTATGCGAAGCCAAGTAAAGCGGGAGCAGATCTAGGCATACCGGTATAATACCGGTCCAACAAAGTATAATATTGGTCGGAAGCTATTTATAAACCATGATAATCATTTATATGACATATACTAACTTGCATAAGGAGACATCATATATTAAAAACTAGATAATAATTATTAGATAAGGAACGATGGTAATAAAGTAAGAAATGTACTCGCCTAGCACCGAATGAAATACCGAGAAAATCGGAAAAAATCCACAAACACGTTCAAGCAAGCTACTAACCCATGTATATATTAATATATCTCATATATATATTATATAAATAAATATTAGAGAGGGAATGAGAGAGGAGAGAGAGAGGAGAGAGAAAGTTGTAGGAAGGGGGAGAGAGAGAAAATATTATATTTTTAGGAATTAATTTGGAATTAAAAGGGGAGGGGTATGTGTTATAATTATAGGGAAGTAATTTGGGGATGAGGTGGAGGGTATTTTAGGAAAATGGAAAGTGGGTGTTTATTTAGGAAAAAGAAAGAGAAAGGAAAGAAAAGAATGAATGAAGAAGGAAAGAAGAAAGAAAGAAAGAAAAGAAAAATGGAGGGGAGGGGGAGGTGGCCTGGCATTGGCGGCGGCGCCGCCGGGGAGGGGGCACGCGCGGTGGTCCCTAGGGAGGGGAGGAGGGGTCCCCGGCGGCGCGCGTGGTGGTCCTAGGGGAGGGGAGGAGGGGTAGTTGTGTTGTTGTTGTGGTTGTTATTGTTTGGTGAAGTGGGTGGTGGTGGTGGTTGATGATGGTAGTGTTTATGGTGGTTCTTGGAGGTGGTGGAGAGTTAGAGGAGGAGGAGGTGGTGGTGATGGGGTGGTGGGAGTGGTAGATTTGATGGAGGTGGTGGTGAATTTTGGAGGAGGAAGGGAGGTGGTGGTGATAGTGTGTGATGAAATTGGAGGTGGTAGGTAATTGATGGAGGTTGAAGGAGGTGGTAGAGTGAAGAGGGGGTGTGGGGGAGTGGATGGCCGGCCTAAGGGCGGCCAGTGATGGTGGTGGTGGTGATGGTGGAGGCGGCGGCCATGAAGAAGAAGATGGGTTGGTTTGTTTAGTTGAAGGAGTTTAGATTTTGAATTATGAAATGAAAAAGAAAAAAGAAGATGGAGGTTTAATAGAGAAGGAAAGGAAAAAAATGATGAATGGGTGGATGGGGGGAGGAGAGGGGAGGCAACAACAGCCCATCATACTCTGGCTGCCTCCACAGTCAGCTGTGGAGGAGGCGCAGGGTATGGGGGAAAGTCAAAGGGGGGAGAAAAAGAGAAACAAAAAGAAAGAAATTTAAAGAAAAGGAAAAAATAAGAAAAAGAAAATAAAATAGTATAAAATTTTATTATTAAATAATTCATTTATTATAATTTCTGAAAGTACAAAGTAGGGGAGTAGAGAAGGAAAAGTAAGAAAAGAAATCGTCGATAAAAATATTATTATTTTAATAGGGCGAAAATTCGACTGCTTCATAAACGTTCAGTGTTCTAAATATCCCCGATATAACCCCGATATTGCGCCGATATTGCGTTTACGGCACCTAGCCGCAATGATTTGGCACATCCAAACCGATATAGCGATTTTCACCCAAAATCGCCGATAAATCGGCATGGACCCGATATATCGGCCGCAATTTCGACGATTTTGGACCCGATATAGCGTTCACACTCAATTTCTAGGTTAGATATTTGGGTAATTCGAGCGATGTGGCAATATGACATTTGTGAAGATTCTACACTTGAATAGTGATTATGTATTTATAAGCTTAATGCAAGTTATCGAGTTAAGTATATCTTAAACATATAAGTATGATGTTTTATGTAGCTTTATATAATTTATTCATATATTGTCTTATTGAGATGCAATTTAAGATAAGAAGATATGTATATTTACAGTCCGATTTTGGAATCCGATTTTTGAAAATATCCCCGATATGTCCCCGATATATCCCCATCCCTGATAAATTTTCCCGGCCGATGTAGCCGCTGTGGCCGCCATTTAGAACACTGTAAACGTTCCAAAAAATGCTCAAAAATAGAAAATATTATTTTAAGATGCCTGGTGAAATCAGATTTAAGAAATTCAATGCAGTTTTCAAATTAAAAATCCTGAAATCTTCCAACGATACCGACCGACTCCAGAATCGGTTAAATTTAATAAATTTAGAAAAATTCTCAAAAATGTATTTAAATAGAAAATAAAATTATAAGAAGTAATGTGAAAGCCGTTTTTGAAAATTTAATTCCGTTTGAAAACTAAAAATCTGGGAATCAGTCAGCGATGCTGACCGACACCGGTTTTGGAGATTTTTGTAAGATAATTCTGAAAAATTGTAGAAAATCATGAAAAATCTAAAATATTATAAAACAGTGTCTGAAACTGAAATCGGTTAAATCGGACTACCAGAAAGGCCAAATCGGGCGGTATGCCGGTATCAGGTTCCCGGTCCCGGTCAGGGCTGACTCTAAGATTGAGAATCCAGATCCGATACCAAAAACATGAGAAATCACAACTTAAAAACAAATACTGGAAAGAAATTACAATAATACGGTCGAAAAAGTCGGGACACGTATCTGGGTACGTATCCCGGGAACGGGGTGCTACAACAACATGAAACAAATATACTGTAATAAAAATCAATATGAATAAATAAATAACATAAGAAAAGAATCTAGCCTGTGAAGGGAGCAATCGTGTTAGTCACTGTCTTAAAAAACAAAAACTCGCCCTATCGCTGGGTGTTGAAGTGATCGTTATTAACTAGTGGTAAAAGTCCTCTGCAACGTACCAGCACCTGACTTGAGCGTGAGTCTGTGTCTCTTACTCAGATGAAGAACATTTGTCTATTAGGATTGAGTAAAAGTTAAATTTTTAACAAAGAATAGAGCTCTTCACTCCTGCAGAGTGATTGTTGTAGAAAAGCTCAAGAGAAGGAGAAGAGAGAGAGTTTCTATGTTGCATTTCCTTTAGAACTGGAGGGGGTCTATTTATGAATTGCGGCGCACTCTAGTTCAACAACTAGCTCTCAAATTTTGCGAATAACAGACGATTTGTTGCACATGATCCATGGATCTCGATATTGAAATTGTCAGATGAATTGTTAAAGTTTGAATCAGTCAAAAATAAAAATATAAAATAAAATAAAAATAAAATAGGCTTGCCGCTAGCGCACGCACCAAGATGGTCTCTATTCATAAATTCTAAATTATTTTGTAGGAAATACTACCAGATTTGTTGTGCTTGAATTATTTCTTTTAGCATCTCACCTTTCGAACATGGTTTAAAACATTTAAACCCTTGTTTTTCTTTCTAAAATGGATCTCTAACCATGTGTTTATACTTTTAATTATGAGTGTTGACATGTCAGATTAGGGTCAAATTCTATGGACACACGTGATCAATTAAAAATTTGTAGGAGCACTCGTAAACTCAAGCCTAAAGAAACTAGAATTCACGGGAGCATCCAAACCTAATAAATTTTATCAAATTCTTATTTGAGTTTAGGATTATAGAATTCTAATATTTACTCCTCAAATATCATAATTTATTAGGAAACAAAAAGAAATTGGAAGGTTCTTAATCAAATATGAAAATATAGGGTTTGGATTATTCAAATCCAAAATTATACTCCTTTTTGTTCTTTTGTTTTGATTTGATTTCTCTAGAAATAATAGACAGATTTACATATAACCAAATATTTTATATAAATCATGTTTAGAAAAATCATAAATGTATCTAATTTATCTAGGTTATCGTGGTATCATGTTTGGATTCTCATCAAGATCCAACAAAGAATCTGATCTAATTTTAAGATCCAAACATTACCTAATAAACTATCATATATGATTTTAAAGATCCAAATCACAAAATTTAGGTGAAATTTGGACCAGATAATCAGGCCCTATTTCCACCTCAACTTTTAACCCATAACTTAATTAAGATTTTTGTACTTATCAATCATAATGATAGCTATAGAATTTTTCCCCTTCTTTTCCTATTATTCATATAATGATGAAAGTGTTGTTACCAAAAAGTAAGGCTAGCACCCAGTAAGATTTAGGTTCAAGTTAAATATTTACGTGTTAATATCTTTGAGCTTTTTAGTGCTGAACCAGTACATACATATGTGTGTGTGTGTTAGGCCTAGGTCACGTGGTAAAGATTGAGAGTGGACAGTGAGATGTATTAAGTACTGATTACAACCTTTGTTCAAAAATAAAAATAGTATAGCTAAAATTTGTGATTAAAAATAACAATAATGAAAATGCATTGATAGCTAAAAATTGAGACTATTTATCAGTATTATACAGAAATCATTTTGCCCTTCTACTCAAAGTTCCAAACTCAACGAGTTCTATTTTCATTTCAAGAGAGGAATTGTAAAGTTCAAGTTGTAGTTTTTTTTTTTAAAATTCAAACATGGACATTTATAAAGTGCAGTTTTTTTTTCTAAAAAAGTTCTTTAATTATTCTAGAATAGATTTTGACAGGATAACTTTGATGCCATCTTAGAATCCTTGCTACTGTATAAAATCTTGGAAGTTGTGATAAGAATTTAAATATATAGTTTCATGTCATGTAGTGAAGCCTATTTAAGACCTAAACTTTTGCACTCCTCCAAACAAAGCTCCTATATTTAACAAAGCTCTACACTCCTCGAAAATATCCACGTGAACGTTAGTATATTTTTTTTTCCGTGGGTTTTTTAAATATCTTCATATTTCAAATTAGGTCCCTCAAATCTTTTAAGTTATACAAACTTAAGACAAATTACATAATTCTATTTAGTTTTAATTCTAGACCCTGATTATATAATTAGGATAGTTAATTATCTGGCTACCCCTAAACTTGGAGCAACCCACGGTCTCTCTCCCCTCCCTCTTCTCGCCAATTTATCTCCCCAAACCCTAGAACCCTCAGCTGTCAAAAAACCGTAGGTCTCCCAATAGATCCGAAGGCTTCCAAGCAGAGATCAAGGAAAAAGAAAAGGGGAATTAACTTTGTTAGGACTTAACGGAATATTTCACAAGTTTATGAAAAAAAGTTAATCAATATCCTAATTTTACTTAACTTGAAATATTTGAGACCTAAAAAGCATGAAATATGAGTCTCTAGGAGACTAATATTAAAATTTGAGTACTTTAAGGGACTAATATTGAAAAAACCCAATTTTCTTTTTATTCTTTTTTTTTTTTTTGATTTTGGGTATGTTGCTATAAAATGTACTTTTCTCCCAGCCTTTTATACGCATTTCCTTCCGCCATTGTTGCACTTTGCCTCTGGAATTGAAAATAATTATGCATATTGTACTAACAATATTGGTTTGATGATTGATATATAACAAAGGCACCTGAAGCAGCGAAGAAAGTGAATGCTTGGGTGGAAAGAAAAACCAATGGCCTCGTCAAGGAGCTCACCGCCCGTGGTGCCCTGAATGAAAGCACAAGCATCATTCTCGTCAATGCGCTCTACTTCAAAGGGCCATGGATCGACATGTTCGATAGCCTCCGTACGCGGCACGATAAATTTCACCTCCTCCATGGAAACAGCGTACAAGTACCCTTCATGACTAACAGCACATTTTCCAAACGTATCGCCTCCTATGATGGCTTCAAAGTCCTCAAGCTGTGGTACGAAGACGACCTCGCAGGAGACGAGAGTTCTCCATGCTAGTTTTCCTCCCTGATAAGAAGAGCGATGGGCTCAGAGATCTCGTGCAGGAGGCCGTGTCCGATCCCACCTTCATCAGTCGCCACGCTCCAAGGCAGTTGGTCAGAGCTGGCAGGTTCGCGGTCCCCAGATTCAGGGTCCAGGGCCTGGCCTGGGCACTGGACCTTCCTTTCGACAAGGGCGATGCGGAGTTTGAGGAGATGGTGGTAGCTCCGGCCGATCCCTCTCTCAAACTGTTCGTTTCGTGCGTTCGGCACAAGGCTACCATTGACGTCACGGAGGAAGGAACTGAAGCCTCTGCGGCGACTGATGTGGTGCTGAGGGCGAGGGTGATGCGACCTCTCCGTCGGCGAAGGCGTCGGAGATGATCGGTTGGTAGCGGTGACGATTCCTCGGCGGCATCTCGACCTGCAAGTGGTTAGCAACAGGGAGAACTGGCAACGCCAAAGGCAAAATCAAAGGAGAAGATGAAGACGAAGAAGTAGTGGAGCTTTATTGATCTCAGTACAAGGAGCTCAGCTGGAACTCGTGGCCGATTTAGGGCACAATTACATCATAGATCCCAACAGTAACCATGGCCCCTTATTTATACCCCCGACATCCCAATGGGCCCAAGCGGGCGAGTCACTGGGTTCGGCCGGACCCGACTCCGAGTCGCAAGGCCGAACCGGACCCGGCCCATTAACAAATTATCAAAGAAGAAGACGGCTCAGAATTAATTCATCATAGCCGTTACATTCAAAAAGAGGGAAAAGAAGAAAGATAAGAATGGATCAAATTCAGAGGTGAATCAGAAGCAACAAACCCGGCAAGCCTGAGAGATAAGAACTGCATCAATGCTCCCCCCTTGAAATCGATCTTGCCTCAAGATCGAAGTCAGGAAACCTTTTAATCAGCTCCCAGTAATTCTCCCAGGTGGCTTCATCTTCAGGCAATTGCTTCCATTTAATCAGCACCTCAGTGGTAGCCTTTCCAAGCCTCTTGACCATTCTCCTATCCAAGATTAATTCAGGTTCCTTGATCACTTCTACAGCATGAGCAGGGACCTGATTTTGTACTTGAATAGCTTCACCCAACTTCCTTTTAAGTTGTGAAATATGGAACACAGGATGTATTTTGGCCCCCTCAGGTAACTCTAATTTGTAGGCCACTGAACCAATTCTCTCCAAAATTTTATAGGGACCATAGAACAAAGGAGAAAGCTTATGGGATCTTTTTCCCCCTACTGAAACTTGCCTGTAAGGCTGTAACCTCAGGAATACCCACTCCCCCACTTCAAAAGACCTCTCAGACCTGTGCAAATCTGCCATTTTTTTCATTCTATCCTGAGCATAGACCAAATTATTTTTTAGCAGTTGAAGGGTTGCATCTCTATTTAGTAATGCCTCCTCAACACTCTGTAATCTGGCAGTTCTGGGAATGTAAGAGGAGATAGTAGGAGGCATTTTCCCATACACAGCCTGATAAGGAGAGACCTTGATAGCCGAATGCCAACTGGTATTATACCAGTATTGAGCCCATGCCAGACATTTACTCCACTCTTGAGGTTTGTGAGAACAAAAGCAACGCAGATAAGTCTCTAAACACCTGTTTACTACCTCTGTTTGCCCATCAGTCTGAGGGTGGAATGAGGTACTGAACAGAAGCTTAGTTCCCTGTAGAGACCATAGCTCCTTCCAGAAGTCACTGGTGAACACAGCATCCCTATCAGAAACTATACTCTGAGGCATTCCATATAAGCTGTATATATTATCCATGAAGACAGCAGCCACAGTCTTTGCAGTATATGGGTGAGAGAGTGCCAAAAAATGTGCAAATTTTGTGAGCCTGTCAACAATGACAAGGATAACAGACTTACCTCCACTCTTTGGTAATCCCTCTATAAAATCCATGGATATATCTTCCCATACATTTTGAGGAAGAGGCAAAGGTTGCAACAATCCTGCAGGCTTAGTATTTTCATATTTACACCTCTGACATATCTCACATTCTCTAATATACTTTTTGATACTGTTCTTCATTCCCTGCCAATATACCACTCTTTTCAACCTTTGGTAAGTCTTTTCATATCCAGAATGTCCACCCACAGGAGTATCATGGTGTTCAGACAGAAGCAACTGAGTGAGGGAAGAAGAAGGGTTTATGAGGACTTTACCCCTGTAATAGAATAAGTCCCCTCTTTTCTGATACTTAGAAGTATCCAACTGTCCCTCATTCCATTTGGTATTCAACTCAGAAAAGAAGGTATCAGTTTTGACCATTTCTTTAAGCAACCTAACCCAATCAGATTCCACTACTGTTATTTCCAGCAAGGTAGGCATATCAGGACTTTCATCCCTTCTAGAAAGACTATCAGCAGCTATGTTTTCCTTTCCCTTTTTGTACTCAACCCTGTATCTGAAATTGCACAGTTTCAGTAACCAGGTATGCTGAGCTTCTGTATACAACCTCTGTTCCAGGAGATACTTCAGAGGCTTGTGATCAGTCTTTACTATAAATTCCCTCCCCAATAAATACTGTCTCCACTTCTTAGTAGCCAACAGTAGACCCAGCATCTCTCTTTCATAAGCTGAAGCATATTTATTGGAAGGTTTCAACTCTTGACTGATATAAGCAATAGGATGATTCTCTTGCATAAGAACTGCCCCAATTCTGCTGGCAGAAGCATCACACTCAATTACAAATGGTGAATTGTAATTGGGAAGAGCTAGAACTGGTGGATTAGTAAGAGCAAACTTTAAATCTTCAAATGCCTTTTGTGCTGTTCCATTCCACTGGAATGCCTGTTTCTTAGTAAGGGCAGTTAGAGGTGCTGCAAGGGTGCTATAACCTTTAATGAACTTCCTGTAATACCCAGCCAGACCCAGAAATCCCCTTAAAGCCTTCAGAGTTTTGGGAATTGGCCAATCTAATATAGCCTGTATCTTACTCTTATCCACAGCTACCCCTTGATTTGATACCACATGCCCCAAGTAAGCAACCTCAGTCACTCCAAACTGACACTTGCTCCTTTTAGCAAAGAGCTGATTCTCTTTTAATATTTGTAGCACCACTCTCACATGATATAAATGATCCTGCAGGTTCCTGCTATAGACAAGGATATCATCAAAGAAAATGAGTACAAACTTCCTCAAGTAGGGCTTAAACAGTTCATTCATCAAAGCTTGGAAAGTAGCAGGAGCATTAGTCAGCCCAAAGGGCATAACCAAATACTCATAATGCCCAGTATGAGTTCTGAAAGCTGTTTTGGGTATGTCCTCTTCTCTCATCCTAATTTGGTGGTATCCACTCCTTAGATCCAACTTTGAAAATATTTTTGCCCCATGTAACTCATCAAGCAGTTCATCAATTAAAGGTATGGGGAATTTATCCTTGACTGTTTTTTGGTTGAGGGCTCTATAGTCTACACACAATCTCCAAGTCCCATCAGTTTTTTTAACCAACACCACTGGGGAAGCATAAGGGCTCCTACTGTTCCGAATGATACCTGTCTCCAACATTTCTTCCACCATTCTTTCTATCACATTCTTTTGTTCCCAAGGGTGTCTATAAGGTCTCAAGTTAATAGGATCAGTTCCAGGCATCAATAATATCTGATGGTCATGACTCCTCTTAGGAGGTAGACCCATTACTTCTCCAAAAACTTTTTCATATTCCTTGCATAGGGCTGCAACTGTAGATTAGTCTCTATCTCAGATTGGGTTTCTTTTTGTTGACAGATATATAGAACCCAACCTTTAGCTGACTGATACAAAGTTTTCTCCATGGCTTTAGCTGAAACCAATTCCATGTCATTAGAGGATACCCCCTGCAATTCCCAAGAGTGATTATCCTTAATGATCTTTAACTTCTTATCTTTAAAATTTATAGTCATTTCATCCAAAGATTGCAACCAATCAATTCCTAACACCATCTGGCAACCCCCTATTGGCAGGATATGAAAATCAGTAACTATTTCCAGTCCCTGGCACTTAAAGCAAACAGACCTACACAACCCTTCACTTTGTAATTTATCATCTCCAGCTATGGTGACCTGAAAAACTACCTCTGGTGTTGTTATCAGACCAGTTCTCTGTACCACCTTTGGATCAATGAAGTTATGAGTAGATCCAGTATCCACTAACACCATAACTGGTTTCTTATTAACCTGTCCATACAGCCTAATAGTTCTAGGTGATGCACTCCCCTCCATGGCATTAAGTGAAAGTTCATGTAAATTTTTCCCAAGTTCCTCCTTAGGCCTCAACAAGATCTCCTCCTCTTGCTCACCCTCATCATCTTCACACTCAATTAGCATCAAGCTTTTTCCCTTACATTTATGTCCAGGAGAGTAAGGCTCATCACACTTGAAACATAAGCTTTTCCTCCTATACTCCTCAACCTGTGAAGGAGACAATCTTCTGACTGGAGCATTGGTTACAGAACCCCTTCTCTGCTAGCAGCTGGAGCCACAGAACTTCTTGGGCTTAACCCTGGTGAGCTGACATTTCCCTTGTATGAAGGAAATTTATTTAATTTCTTTTCTGCTGCTGTAATAGATTCTCTAGCTATGGCACTTCTGTAAGCTGACACCATTGTCAAAGGTTTATCCAACTTTACCTTTCCTCTTAAATCTTCCCTCAATCCTGATAAGAATAAGCTAATTAAATTCTTCTCAGATTCATCAACCAAGTGAGCCAGCCTGATAAAAGATTTGTGGTACTCCTGAACTGTCCCAGTCTGCTTCAGATTAGCTAAGGCAGCCAGGGGATCATCTAAGTCATCTGGTCCATACTGCAGTATCATCTCCTCATAAAATTCTGGCCATGTAACTGATCCCTTTTGTTTTTCCAACCACCTCCACCATAGCAGAGCCTCTCCTTGAAGGAAGAAGACACAGAACTCTACTCGATCTTCTATTGGAGTATGATGTATAGCAAACACATGTTCCAGTTGATACAGCCAATTTAAGATATCTCCATCTCCCCTGAAAATCGGAATTTCAACCTTAGGGTGTTTAGGCATTGGAAGTTTACCAGGGACATTGAAGGATCTCTGATTTCTTCTCAAGAACTGCTCTGGTTTTCCTCCTCCCATGGTTGCCTGTCTCTCTTTTGCAGGACTAGTGAAACCTTTTCCTTTAGAGTTGAGTTCAGGCCCTCCAATGGGAGTGGTGTCAATTCGTCCAGATCCCACAGTTTCTTGACACAGTCTGGAGATCAGAATACTTAACTCTTCATATCCCCGATCTATCTTCCCTTCTAGAGAACGAATTCGATCATCCATTATTCTCACATTATCAGCAACCTTTTCCTCCAAGATCCGATTTCTTAACGCAGTTCTTTCATCCAGAGCTCGAAATCGAAAGTCAAACTGATCGTCTTTTTGAGAAGTTGAACCTGCTCCCAGTGTATTTCCTCGATCTAAATCCTTCTTGGAATCACAACCTGCATCAAAAGATACTGACCTCTGAGGCTCAACTTTTGGGGTGAAGTCAACACCGTCGTCTCCAAGATCCTCAGGGAACTCCGGAACCTGAGGCTCTGATACCATTGATGCGACCTCTCCGTCGGCGAAGGCGTCGGAGATGATCGGTTGGTAGCGGTGACGATTCCTCGGCGGCATCTCGACCTGCAAGTGGTTAGCAACAGGGAGAACTGGCAACGCCAAAGGCAAAATCAAAGGAGAAGATGAAGACGAAGAAGTAGTGGAGCTTTATTGATCTCAGTACAAGGAGCTCAGCTGGAACTCGTGGCCGATTTAGGGCACAATTACATCATAGATCCCAACAGTAACCATGGCCCCTTATTTATACCCCCGACATCCCAATGGGCCCAAGCGGGCGAGTCACTGGGTTCGGCCGGACCCGACTCCGAGTCGCAAGGCCGAACCGGACCCGGCCCATTAACAAATTATCAAAGAAGAAGACGGCTCAGAATTAATTCATCATAGCCGTTACATTCAAAAAGAGGGAAAAGAAGAAAGATAAGAATGGATCAAATTCAGAGGTGAATCAGAAGCAACAAACCCGGCAAGCCTGAGAGATAAGAACTGCATCAGAGGGTTGATCTTTGTATGAGGATCCGACGCCGGGAGTGGATTTTGTCGCGGATCATCCTTTTATGTTCGTGATCTGAGAGGAGAAAACTGGTGCTGTGCTCTCCTTTGTCATGTCGTTGATCCTTCAGTAGAAGAAACTAAGATCAGAGCTTATACTCGCACTGTTAGATGTGAATCATTTTAGGAGTTGCTTGGATGTTTTCAATTTTTCCGTAAAGTAAATCAGTTTTTTTTCTTTTTTTGTGTGGAAGATGTAGTAGTTTCAAAATTCAGGGATATTCTTTGAGTACTGATTTGTAGCTGTGCTACTATATATTGATGATTGTCATTAGACCTAAGTTTTTGATTGACAAATTAACTGAATGATGTTGTCATAGTCTTGGCAAGTGCTAATAAGCAAAGCAAGTGATCTATATTGGTGCCATAATCACCTCTGAATTGCATTACCTCATTATCTGGTATTAACCAGTATATGTGGAGTAACTCAAAAATATAATCTCATATATGAAATAATATATAGAAGAGTAAAAGAAATATGTAGGCACAAAAACATGAAAGAACATATGTTGTTTTTTTTCCCTTCAGTTTCGAGAGAATAACTCTTAGACTAATGCAAGCCGGAGGCAGGCCTATATACAATTTGTAAATTTTTATATATAATCTCTTCTTTTTAGATTATTTTTACTAGCATAAAAATACTTTTCAGTTCTAATTCAAGTGATAACTTATAAATCTAGGTTATTGGAGGCCATAAGTTCAAGTCTAGATGGTGCAATAATCTTTTTTACTTTTTTCTCTATTGTCATATTACATTTACGCTTAACTGAAATTTTTGTTTGACACTGAATGCAAGTCGCAATGACACTTGCCTTAGAATTAATTGGAGCCTGATACAAGTGAGATCGCTAAAATTGGTTCAAAGATCCAAGTTACCGTGGAAATCAATGTTATGGAGCAGATTAACAAGGTGTCAGGGCCAGTCACATGTTGATAAATTCGTAGCCAAAATGATCTGACCCAAACCCAATCTAGTTGCCACCCCCAAAAAATCATAGAGTCCAACTTCTCTAAATAATCTCTTAACTAATTAGAATCATGTAGTGGTCAAAATTTGACCCTCATCAGGATGATGATATTGTTGGCTCAAAGGCCCATGACTCTAGTTTGATGATGATTAACTCATATAGTTATAATACTATTGATATTGTGTTTAATTCGTCTCAGATATGTGATCAAGATCTTAATAGGTGTTTAGCTTCAAAAAAGGATTTCAAGTCAAGTTTTGGGCTAGCATGTGTTGATTCAAGAGCTTGTGCATCAAGACCACGTCAAGTACTCAAGAAGAGTCTAGCTCTTTGGATCAAGATTTGGACTAAGTCAAGAAGAAGAAGAAGACCTTCAAGAGAAGACTTATGTCTAGATTTGTTTGTATAAGATTTTATTTTTAGATAAAATATAAAGGATAGATTAGTTGGATTGCTCAAGTATCATATACTCTCACACACAAGATTTATATGTGTTTTCATAAAAGAGTTTTTGTTTTGAAAAATATCGTTTTGATTTTTAAGCTTCAAAGTATACATGTGTTTTACCAAACTTTATTTAGAGCTTAATGTCAAAAACATAGATATTTCTTCATATATGTGTGGTGGATCATATCCATACACACTAAGCTTTAAAAGTGTTTACAATATCTTATTTTTATATTTGGAGGAGTTTTGAAAAAATCGGTTTTCAATTTGGAAAAATCATTTTGGAAAAATACAGATTTTTGTTTAAGGCAAAACTTTCATATTACAAAAATAATTCAAAATGTTTGTAACATGTTTTGATTTTTACTCAAACATGTTTGTATATCAAAGTATATTACTGAACTTACTTTTGTAGATTTTTAGTAAATTTATGGGATTTTATTGAAGGAAATATAACAAGTTTTTAATCCCTATAAATGGTGTTTCTGTCCTTCTGCCGGTCGACCGCACGGTCGACCGTGTCAGAGGTCGACCGCCCGGTCGACCGACGTGCACAAACGTGCACGGCCTTGTTTGGTTAGAGGGCCGGCCAACCGACCCAGCCGACCGCCAGAGAGCTCTGCTCTTTGGATCTGGCCCCGGTCGACCGGGCGGTCAACTGGCAGAGAGCTTCTGCTCTCTGTATCCAGGCCACGATTGACCGGCGGGTCGATCGGTGGAACAACGATAGAAAATCTGACCATTGGCGGTAGACCGACAGCAGCATCGTCAGCTGCTGATTTGGACCCCCAATGGCTAGTTTTTGGATACTTATAAATTGGGGTTCTCTTGAACTGTTTTATACAAGATTTCAAGAGAGTATTTGGGCTAATTTTTCCTACCTATATCAGTAGTTTTATCCACATATTTTAGAGCCAATATTCCAAATCAAAAGGAGAGTTTATCAAGAGTTTTCAAAAGTGATTTCTTGAGTTTTTCACCACATATTCAATCCTTCTTTTTCTCACACATACTTGAGCTTTCCATTGCTAAATCCATCCTATAAGAGAGTTATTGTGAGAGTTGTTTTAGGTGATCAAATGTTTAGATTACCAAGAGTTCATTGTTGTATTTGAGGAGGCGGACTAGCGGGTTCGCATTGTTTCGAGTCCTAGTGAGAGCTCAGTCTAGAGGTGAGGCCTCGACAAGCTAGTGTGCTTGTGGTGTGTAGGTCTTGCGGGAACAAGAAAGGGACTAGTGAGTCCAAGAGTTCTAGTGTGAACTCCTTATAGGTGTTGCGGCACCGAGTGATCCGATTGGATCGATTCTAGTGAAAATCCTTCATAGTGTTGAAAGTGAGGACGTAGAGCAAGGGTGCTCGAACCTCGAAACAATTCTCCCGTGTTTATGATTGCTCACTCTCTATCTCTCACTTGTATTTATATCTTTCATGCTTACATTGTTCATATCTTTATATGCTTGATAATCTTGTGCCATATTTTTATATGCTTGGGTTTATTTGCTCACATTTGTATTCAACTAAGAGAGCCATAGCGGCACCTCAACTCTTATCCAGAGGAATCTTGAGGAGATAGTTCAGAGCCCTTCACAGGGAATTCGGCTACACTCTTGTGTTATACTTGGTGTGTTTAGCTTAAGAATTTTAATTTGCATAAATAGTTTTAATTTCACATTAATTCACCATTAGATTAGTTAGTCACCTTTCACCCCCCTCCTAGGTGATTTCAATTGGTATCAGAGTTTGGTGCTCTTGATTTGGGTCTAACCACCTTGAGTTAAAAATCCTCATTTATAACTAATCAAAATATTTGTTTACACACACATGGATTTCATGTCACCTCCCTCTTTTGATATTCTTAACATTCAAACTTGGAAAGTTAAGATATCTTTGTACCTCAAAGCCTTAGGCATTCATATTTATTTTGCCACTATTAGATATTCTTATTGTTTAAATGGCAAACATCTAGAGGCTAATGCAAAAGTATACTTTAAAGTCAACCCTAAATGATGAATATTTATCTAGAGTTTCTAACTTTGCTTCGGCTTTTGTACTATGGAACACTATAGTCTCCCTTGACAAACAAGAGCAATACTATGCGGGGAGCAACTCGGATGATGGAAGTGATGCTTCCAACTTGTGCTATATGGTCCAAGGGGATAACCCCCTTGAGGTAAACTCTGAATCCGAGCTTGACGAGGATGTTGACTTGTCTTATGATGAGCTTGAATCTTTTTGTCAAGAACTTCTTGACAAATATGAACTGCTTAAAAAGGACAATAAGAAATTGAAAAATAAATTTGATTCCATGTTAAAAGAAAAGGTTCTTTTCAAAATAAATTGGAATGCATTTCAAAAGAAAATGATATATTGAAACATGATAATATTCCTTGACTTCTAAATTAAATGATCTTTGTGAAGGAAATACTTCTTTAAAAAATAAAATTATTTTGGTGGAAAAGGAAAAAGAAGTTGCTTTGAATGAAAATAACTCTTTGAAAAGAAAATTGTTGAAAAAGAAAAGGACAATGTTTCTAAAAAGAAAAAGAATATTGATTCTCATTCTCACCATGCTTTTCATGCCACTATTAATAAAACTGAGATTAAATTTTTGAAAAATAGAATAAATAGTTTGAGCTTAACTTTGAGCAATTGTGCATTTAACCATAATAGATTGGAAACCTTGTTTTCAAAGAAACAAACTCCACATATACGTGCACATCACCCACGACACACATATGCACATTTTGCACACCATGATCACACTCATCCATATGTGCATACTAGAGTGTACAAGTGTACACATTGTGGCCGCAAAGGCCATTTAGCAAAATTTTGTTATGATAAAGTAAATTATATTAGTTTTGCTAACAAAAATGTTCGGGTTCCAAATAATGCTAACCCCCGTGGACCCAAAAGAAAATGGGTACCAAAATTCTCACCTCTTGTGTTTGATGTTGGTGTGGCTCTCACATGACGTGAGAGGGTTGGTGCCTTGGTGGTGGATGCATGAGCTTGATGGACACTACAAATTGATGCATCACTATCAAGGAAGTTTGGTGGGAAGATCACCATATTTTGGAGACTTAGAGTATAGTTCGTTGGTGTAACGCCCCGATCCCACGGATACGGGGTCGTCACTGCAACGTATATACGCAGGTCAGAAAGTGCCCCCACGTATATACGCTAAGCATCAGTACAGACAAGAATCAGAGTACGGAAGCATATGGTGCATTATACATTCCAACACATATAGTACAATTACACAGTTATCATCAGAAGTGATCACAATATTACATGAATATCATATCACTAGTATGCGCAAATGCGAGAATACAAAAGATATACATATATGAACAGTATAAAAGGGTGTCCACATACATGTATACAAGGAATGTACAAGTATGAATAGAAAAAGGGCACTCACGAGTTTGCTAAGAGGAAACTCGAGAGGCATACAGGGGGCCTGGAAGGATGTGGCCCTGAAAGGTCGGCTGGGGATCCGCGCCACCGCTGCGCTACTCTGAGCAGCAAAGGGGGAGATCCTCACGCTCCGGGCTCCAGGACCTGGACATGAGAATCCAGGGGAGTCAGTGAAACTCCCCAGGCGAGTAGGATGAAAAAGCCAGGTGGCGAGCCAAGGGTGAGTACAAGAGTCAAGTACAGAAGACAGGAGGGTTAGGACACAAGTGAAATGTATATGAACAAGTATAACATAATATCCATAAAACAGGAAATCCAAGGTAAAGCTGATCATAAGCAAAAGTGATTGTATACGCTTAAGTCACGGTCTCATGAGACTAATACATCGAAGGAATAATCCAAACAAGGAAACCCTCATCTATATACCATTATCTCATGCCACAGAAACCCAAGCGTATAGAATCAGAGTTGCAAATCATATAACAGTCAAACGGGAATACATATCGGAAATCATAACATGCATAGCAAGTGTAACCGGAATCAATAACTGGAATCCATTATTATTATTATTACTTGTCTGACCCATATATCTAGGTATGTGACCTGGTGTACGGCCAACCCACATACATCCATATATAAGCAAGCCAAGGGTTGTTAACGGAAGTAGATGGAGAACTGATAGAACTTCTTATAGTGGTTTCCATACACCTGGAACCGGCTTTGGAGGCCCAAAGTCCCCCTATTCAGTAATTCAGATTCACTACCGCCAGTACATATATATATATGTATATACATACTTTTATACCCCACCACTATAAGCAAGATATCATTCCGGCATCCATCACTTCCTCCCATACCCATACAAGTTGTCCTTTTTATAGCTTATGAACATAATTATCAGATTTCGGGAATGAGCAATATCATAACAGTAATACATAACAGTGATCAGTACATAACAGTAATCAGGTACTACATTCCCTCTATCGTGATAATTATAAGAATCGGTGTATCATGCTTGGTGTCAAGAGATAGCATGATAAATGGTGATGTATATCAAGTAACATGCATAACAATGGATTGATAATAAGTCTGGGTAAGTCATGACATAACAAGATGGTCTTGCCAGATAGTGGCATGTCAGGTGGTCAGGTGATAACATACTAAATGGTCAGGTGATATACATGTGTTAAAAGGAAGCATACAACTAACAAGTCTGAAGCAATGACAAGTAGTAACACGGAAGTGACTCAAAGCCCAACGACCACGAAGGGTCGGCCACGCATGGTATACGATAAAGAAGCAAGCATATCATAAGCATGGTACAAGCACAAGATGAAGCTACCATAATACAAGCAATGTAGTGCAATACATGAATATGGAAATAAGAAGCGAAATACTTATCGACCGATGAAACGGGAAACTCAAATAGAGGTGAGACTACTCGCATACAAGAAAGTAGCGAGTGAGAATACTCGCCTAAACCTCAAAGCGCCGAAAGATCCGAAGTCCACGAAATCCGGGGCACGCCATAAACTATGATATATATATGTAGAGTGAAGAGGAGAGAGAAAGAGAGAAGTGAAGATGATGTTAGTCAAGATACAAGTCAAGAAGTATAATATACAACATATAAACCAAGTATAAGATCCAAGTTTGAGAAGGTAAATAACTGTAACAAACAGACAGAATTAGTCGACTAGGGTAGGATGAGTAGTCGACTAATAAAGGGGTTAGTCGACTAACAGTCTGGTATAGTCGACTAATACTGGGTTCCAGAGAGTTGATATTCTGATTCAGGAAAAGTTAGTCGACTAGGGTCATAGGGGTAGTCGACTAACAGACATGACAAGTCGACTGATAGTTATGTTAAGTCGACTAAATCTGGGATACAGAGAGTTAAGGTTCTGGTCCAGGAAGGGTTAGTCGACTAGGGTCAAGGGTGTAGTCGACTAAGGGCCTCTAGTCGACTAGGAACTAAGGTAAGTCGACTAATACTGTGTTTCCAGAAAAGGTTAAGTTTCAGCTAAGGGTTTCTAGTCGACTAATCTATAGGTCTAGTCGACTAATCGTCTGGAAACAGTAAACAGAACAGATTTTCTAGGGTTTGTGTTTGATGGCTAAATAATAAGAATTGAAGACACAAATCAACAAGAATAAGCAAACATAAGTAGACTAAGAGTTGTACAAGTCTTGGTGAGGGAAATTACTTACCAAAAGGAGTGGTGGTGGTTGATGATGAAGAAGAGGAAAGGTAGAGATGGTGATGATCCTTTGGTGTTGTTGATGCCCTTGGTTGCTTCCATGGTGATGAAGGAGGAAGAAGATGAAGCTAAAGTGTTGGAGTAGTTGTTGAGGTGGTGGAGATGAAGGGGAGATGGAGGTTAGGGTTTTGGTGAAGGTGAAGGCTTCTCTTTTGAGAAGTGAAGAAGAGAAAAAGAGAAGTGAAGAAAAAATGAAATAGAATGTAAAGGAAAAGTTTATATAGGTTTTGACTTTTGTGAAGGAGGTGCAAATATGATAGAAGAGAGGGGGGTTTTTGTAAAGTGGGGAGGTGAGGTGAGTGTCCTTCTCTTGGCCACTTGGCCGGCCATGGGAGAGAGAGAGAATGAGTGGGATTTAAAAAGGATTAGGTGAAAGTGAGTGGGATTATGTGGAAAATTGGAATTATTGGAAAATTGGAAAAGGCTTTGGTTAGTGGAGGAAGGAAAGAAATAAAGGAAAAGGAAAAAGGAAAATAAATTATAATGAGAAGATGTTTTCTTGGGAAGGAAGATGAAAATAATGGAAGTGGCGGATTCCCGGGATTCAGTTGCAGATGCGGAAATCTTTCGGGAAAATACCGGAATCGTCCGAATTTCAAGTATCTCGGAACGACCCAAATAATTACCAAAAATCAATAATAATATATAAAGACCAATAGTGAAATCCGTTTGAAGAAATACTTTATAGTTTTAAAACTAAAAATCCTGGAATCAATAATTTACTCACTCCGTTGGAATTTTCATAAAATCCAAAAATCCTCAGAAAAGAATGTAGGTAGAAAATATGATTCTAAGAAATAATGTCTAAAGAATCATTTAGAAATTCCAAACCGTTTAAGAATTAAAAATTCAGGAATCGGTCAGCGGCACTGGCCGTCACCGGTTTTGAAGACTTTCATTTTAATTCCAGAAAAATCTAGAAAATCATAGAAAATATATAATATTGGAAATGATATTTAAAACTAAAATCGGTCAATTCTAATTATCAGAATGTCTAAATCGAGTAATACTCTAGGATCGGGCCTTCGGTTCAGACTAGGGCTGACTCCGAATCCACGAATCCAAATCCAAGACAAAACAGTCATATAAGGAATTCATAATACAGAATAAATACAGGAAATAAATCGAAAAAATACGACCGAAAATCTGAATACGCAACTAAGTACGTATTCCGGGAACGGGGTATTACAATCCACCCACCTTACAAAAAATTGCGTCCTCGCAATTTCGATAAGGGGTAAATTGAATACAAAGGGGACAAAGGCTGGAATTTATACCAATTAAGATATGAAGCACTATAGGTAGGGCTCTCAAGTCAACTGAATAAAAATCATACTCTGCATTTCCGGCTGAAGATGTCGTGGCTGTGTAATAAATCTTTAGAATAATGCTGAATAATACTGATGATGTCGTGGCTGTGAAATAAATGAATACTGATGATGTCGTGGCTGTGTAATAAAGAAAACCCCGGAAATCCTGAGCATAATAAAGAAGACCGATAATTAAGAATCCCGAATGCTGTCTTCTGAAAGATAACCAGATCAAGATCGATCTGGAGAATACCAAGCTTCATAGAATTGGCCGAAGAGATCACATAATAGCTTCATTCTGAACCAGCCACTACCTCTCTAGTCTAGTCATATCTTAAGATAGTATAAGGCTTCATAAAACCAAAACAGGGAAGGGATATGGAAAGGATTTAGGAATCAAAGGAAGGATAGTCAAGAAATAGATAACTCTGCACTTGTAGTTGGAATGTATAACCAAGACTCATGTATTCCAGTTGCAAATTTCATTACCATTAATTTGCCCTCTGGACGTACTGAGGAAGTTAGAGCCTAAGCTCTGATACCAACCTGTAACGCCCCGATCCCACGGATACGGGGTCGTCACTGCAACGTATATACGCAGGTCAGAAAGTGCCCCCACGTATATACGCTAAGCATCAGTACAGACAAGAATCAGAGTACGGAAGCATATGGTGCATTATACATTCCAACACATATAGTACAATTACACAGTTATCATCAGAAGTGATCACAATATTACATGAATATCATATCACTAGTATGCGCAAATGCGAGAATACAAAAGATATACATATATGAACAGTATAAAAGGGTGTCCACATACATGTATACAAGGAATGTACAAGTATGAATAGAAAAAGGGCACTCACGAGTTTGCTAAGAGGAAACTCGAGAGGCATACAGGGGGCCTGGAAGGATGTGGCCCTGAAAGGTCGGCTGGGGATCCGCGCCACCGCTGCGCTACTCTGAGCAGCAAAGGGGGAGATCCTCACGCTCCGGGCTCCAGGACCTGGACATGAGAATCCAGGGGAGTCAGTGAAACTCCCCAGGCGAGTAGGATGCAAAAGCCAGGTGGCGAGCCAAGGGTGAGTACAAGAGTCAAGTACAGAAGACAGGAGGGTTAGGACACAAGTGAAATGTATATGAACAAGTATAACATAATATCCATAAAACAGGAAATCCAAGGTAAAGCTGATCATAATCAAAAGTGATTGTATACGCTTAAGTCACGGTCCCATGAGACTAATACATCGAAGGAATAATCCAAACAAGGAAACCCTCATCTATATACCATTATCTCATGCCACAGAAACCCAAGCGTATAGAATCAGAGTTGCAAATCATATAACAGTCAAACGGGAATACATATCGGAAATCATAACATGCATAGCAAGTGTAACCGGAATCAATAACTGGAATCCATTATTATTATTATTACTTGTCTGACCCATATATCTAGGTATGTGACCTGGTGTACGGCCAACCCACATACATCCATATATAAGCAAGCCAAGGGTTGTTAACGGAAGTAGATGGAGAACTGATAGAACTTCTTATAGTGGTTTCCATACACCTGGAACCGGCTTTGGAGGCCCAAAGTCCCCCTATTCAGTAATTCAGATTCACTACCGCCAGTACATATATATATATGTATATACATACTTTTATACCCCACCACTATAAGCAAGATATCATTCCGGCATCCATCACTTCCTCCCATACCCATACAAGTTGTCCTTTTTATAGCTTATGAACATAATTATCAGATTTCGGGAATGAGCAATATCATAACAGTAATACATAACAGTGATCAGTACATAACAGTAATCAGGTACTACATTCCCTCTATCGTGATAATTATAAGAATCGGTGTATCATACTTGGTGTCAAGAGATAGCATGATAAATGGTGATGTATATCAAGTAACATGCATAACAATGGATTGATAATAAGTCTGGGTAAGTCATGACATAACAAGATGGTCTTGCCAGATAGTGGCATGTCAGGTGGTCAGGTGATAACATACTAAATGGTCAGGTGATATACATGTGTTAAAAGGAAGCATACAACTAACAAGTCTGAAGCAATGACAAGTAGTAACATGGAAGTGACTCAAAGCCCAACGACCACGAAGGGTCGGCCACGCATGGTATACGATAAAGAAGCAAGCATATCATAAGCATGGTACAATCACAAGATGAAGCTACCATAATACAAGCAATGTAGTGCAATACATGAATATGGAAATAAGAAGCGAAATACTTATCGACCGATGAAACGGGAAACTCAAATAGAGGTGAGACTACTCGCATACAAGAAAGTAGCGAGTGAGAATACTCGCCTAAACCTCAAAGCGCCGAAAGATCCGAAGTCCACGAAATCCGGGGCACGCCATAAACTATGATATATATATGTAGAGTGAAGAGGAGAGAGAAAGAGAGAAGTGAAGATGATGTTAGTCAAGATACAAGTCAAGAAGTATAATATACAACATATAAACCAAGTATAAGATCCAAGTTTGAGAAGGTAAATAACTGTAACAAACAGACAGAATTAGTCGACTAGGGTAGGATGAGTAGTCGACTAATAAAGGGGTTAGTCGACTAACAGTCTGGTATAGTCGACTAATACTGGGTTCCAGAGAGTTGATATTCTGATTCAGGAAAAGTTAGTCGACTAGGGTCATAGGGGTAGTCGACTAACAGACATGACAAGTCGACTGATAGTTATGTTAAGTCGACTAAATCTGGGATACAGAGAGTTAAGGTTCTGGTCCAGGAAGGGTTAGTCGACTAGGGTCAAGGGTGTAGTCGACTAAGGGCCTCTAGTCGACTAGGAACTAAGGTAAGTCGACTAATACTGTGTTTCCAGAAAAGGTTAAGTTTCAGCTAAGGGTTTCTAGTCGACTAATCTATAGGTCTAGTCGACTAATCGTCTGGAAACAGTAAACAGAACAGATTTTCTAGGGTTTGTGTTTGATGGCTAAATAACAAGAATTGAAGACACAAATCAACAAGAATAAGCAAACATAAGTAGACTAAGAGTTGTACAAGTCTTGGTGAGGGAAATTACTTACCAAAAGGAGTGGTGGTGGTTGATGATGAAGAAGAAGAGGAAAGGTAGAGATGGTGATGATCCTTTGGTGTTGTTGATGCCCTTGGTTGCTTCCATGGTGATGAAGGAGGAAGAAGATGAAGCTAAAGTGTTGGAGTAGTTGTTGAGGTGGTGGAGATGAAGGGGGAGATGGAGGTTAGGGTTTTGGTGAAGGTGAAGGCTTCTCTTTTGAGAAGTGAAGAAGAGAAAAAGAGAAGTGAAGAAAAAATGAAATAGAATGTAAGGAAAAGTTTATATAGGTTTTGACTTTTGTGAAGGAGGTGCAAATATGATAGAAGAGAGGGGGGTTTTGTAAAGTGGGGAGGTGAGGTGAGTGTCCTTCTCTTGGCCACTTGGCCGGCCATGGGAGAGAGAGAGAGAATGAGTGGGATTTAAAAAGGATTAGGTGAAAGTGAGTGGGATTATGTGGAAAATTGGAATTATTGGAAAATTGGAAAAGGCTTTGGTTAGTGGAGGAAGGAAAGAAATAAAGGAAAAGGAAAAAGGAAAATAAATTATAATGAGAAGATGTTTTCTTGGGAAGGAAGATGAAAATAATGGAAGTGGCGGATTCCCGGGATTCAGTTGCAGATGCGGAAATCTTTCGGGAAAATACCGGAATCGTCCGAATTTCAAGTATCTCGGAACGACCCGAAATAATTACCAAAAATCAATAATAATATATAAAGACCAATAGTGAAATCCGTTTGAAGAAATACTTTATAGTTTTAAAACTAAAAATCCTGGAATCAATAATTTACCGACTCCGTTGGAATTTTCATAAAATCCAAAAATCCTCAGAAAAAGAATGTAGGTAGAAAATATGATTCTAAGGAATAATGTCTAAAGAATCATTTAGAAATTCCAAACCGTTTAAGAATTAAAAATCCAGGAATCGGTCAGCGGCACTAGCCGTCACCGGTTTTGAAGACTTTCATTTTAATTCCAGAAAAATCTAGAAAATCATAGAAAATATATAATATTGGAAAATGATATTTAAAACTAAAATCGGTCAATTCTAATTATCAGAATGTCTAAATCGAGTAATACTCTAGGATCGGGCCTTCGGTTCAGACTAGGGCTGACTCCGAATCCACGAATCCAAATCCAAGACAAAACAGTCATATAAGGAATTCATAATACAGAATAAATACAGGAAACAAATCGAAAAAATACGACTGAAAATCTGAATACGCAACTAAGTACGTATTCCGGGAACGGGGTATTACAGTTGGTTTGGTAACTATCTCTAAACTCCTATTTTAATTTACATGCTTTTATATTTGATGATTTTTAGCATGTTTTAATTTTTATTAAAATAATCATGCTTTGTGTTTCATGTGGTAAATACTTGTTTAGATGTAGTTCTTGTCAAAACTTGTGTATATACTTGTACAAGTAGTGAGCAAAATTTGATTCTTATATGTTTGTACTTCATTACTCATTTGTACTCATTACATGTACATGTATAACCTAGTTTTGATGATTCTCTCATTTATACTTGTTTTCTCTATTTTTTTTGTTTTGCTTCATGTATATGTAATTTTTGTTCAAAACTAATACATATACATGTAAACCCTTGAGTCACTTGCCTTCATGCAAATTACATTATGACTCTTTTGTACTTAGGGATATGTATGCATATTATTAGTTTTGGATAAATCATACATATACCTTGAAGTTTATCTTTAAATGAAAAATGAATTTTCATGATGTTCATATTTGTTTGATAAAAAGATATTCATGTTTTGTTTTGAGCCTTATTGATTATTTTATAAAAATGCTAATTACATGATTTTTGCGCACTCACACTCCATTTATTTACTCATGACATTATTTTCATGAGAATATTTGAGCTTTATAGATTTCGAGTGTCAACTTTTGTGTATTTAGTATGACTCATGAGATTCGTATGATTAGTTTTCAAGTTTGAAAGAGCTTTGACTAGTTTTTTAAAAATTACTTTAACTAGTTATTTATTCTTCATTTGGTAGTGTTTTCACAATATACTTATTTTCAAATCTTATTTTTGACAACTTCTACCTATAAGGGCGGATGGATGGGCGACCATGACTTATGAGTCTAATTAAATATCTTTTATCATGTGTATGAAAAGGGTGGATCTTTATGAGTTATACACTTGATTCTCATCATAATTTCAATTGGTATCACAATTGATATTTTTTTGTATACTCATATTTTGTTTTCTATATATGTATGCTTTAAATTTCAAATAATATCAATCTCTATTTCATACATATATATGTTTTTATTGTGCTTGATTTACAATAATCATTACATGTTTAAAGTACAAATTATGTTTATGCTAAGCTTGACTTAAATCTTGATTTCAAATTGATATCTCATTTGGTATTTAAATAAGCTTATGCATTATTTTCAATTAGTATGTTTATTGATATCAAAATTTACAATATACTTTAATTGGTATCAATATGTTTCGATTTCGATTGGGTTTCGATTTAAATTGGTATCAAGAATGTATTACCTTTCATTTCAGTTGGTATCAAAATTGGTATCAAAGATGTTTTACCTTTTATTTGGTATCAAAATTTACCATATATTTCATGTGGTATCAAAATATAAAATATTTTCTTCCATTGGTATCAAAATTTATAAATGTTTCAATTTCAATTGGTATTACAATTTCTAATTTCATATGATATCAAAAATCTTGTGATATCTTAAAATTTTGTTTATTTACAAATGGTATCTCAAATTTTATTTTATTACTTTAAGTAATTATCAAAAATTGTGTTAAAAATGTTTTGATGTATATTGCCTATATGCAAGGGGAGCTTAACATCTCTTCTATATATAGATTCATGTTGAGTGTATCTTGTATTGAGGAGCTTGACATCTCTTCTTTATGTAATACACGTGTATAAGGGGAGCTTCACATCTCCACTTATTCATTGTATATTATGTTTTATATGAGTTAGGATTTGTCATCCCTTCTTCATGTACGATATGTATGCAGGGAAGTTAACTTAGCGTCTTCCTCTTTATGAATGTATACGCATATGTATCCCTATTGTTGATTTGTTTTTCACTCCTTTGTTGATGATTGACGAAATAGGGGAGAATGATTTTGAATTTATATATACATATTTGAGTTTTTGCATATATTGAGTTTATGCATTTTACAAAAAGAAGGAGAATGATTTTTGAGTTTATATATTTATATATATTGAGTTTATGTTTACAAAATTGGGAGAATGATTTGGAATGTTTAAACAAAAATAGGGAGAAGGTTTTGGGGAAAAGAACTTTTGATTTATGCATGTTTCTCTCACCTTGTTTATGCATATATATATTTGTTTAGTTTATGCGCTTCATTGAATATCTTATTATTTATTGTTATGCATGAGTTAAGGGGGAGCTTCTATGAAGCTGAACTTTAATCCGTGCATATATAACTCCATGAGTTTTGTCATCATCAAAAAGGGGAAGATTGTTGGCCCAAAGGTCCATCACTCTAATTTTTATGATGATTAACTCATGTAGTTATAGTACTAATGATCTTATATTTAATTAGTCTCAGATACGTGATCAAGATCTTAGTAGGTGTTTAGCTTCAACAAAGGATTTCAAGTCAAGTTTTGGAGCTAGCACGTGTTGATTCAAGAGCTTATGCATTAAGACCACATCAAGTACTCAAGAGGAGTCTAGCTCTTTGGATCAAGGTTTGGACCAAGTCAAGAAGAAGAAGAAGACCTTCAAGAGAAGACTTGTGTCTAGGTTTGTTTCTGTAAGATTTTGTTTTTAGATGAAATGTAAAGGATAGATTAGTTGGTGGATTACTCAAGTATCATATACACTCACACACAAGATTTATATTTTTTTTATAAAAGAGTTTTTGTTTTGAAAAATACCGTTTTTAAGTTTCAAAGTATACATGTGTTTTACCAAAACTTTATTTAGAGCTTAATGTTAAAAACATAGATATTTCTTTATATATGTGTATTGGCTCATATCCATACACACTAAGCTTTAAAAGTATTTAGAATATCTTGTTTTTATATTTGGAGGAGTTTTGAAACAAATCGGTTTTCAATTTGGAAAAATCATTTGGAAAAATACAGATTTTTGTTTAAGATAAAACTTTCATATTACAAAAATAGTTCAAAATGTTTGTAACATATTTTGATTTTTACTCAAACTTGTTTGTATATCAAAGTATATTACTGAACTTATTTTTGTAGACTTTTAGTAAATTTATGGGATTTTATTGAAGGAAAAATAACAAGTTTTTAATCCCTAAAAATGCTGTTTCTGGCCTTCTGCCGGTTGACTGGGCGGTCAACTGTGTCAGAGGTTGATCGACCGGGCGGTCGACCGACGTGCACAAACGTGCACAGCTTTGTTTGGCTGGAGGGCCGGTCGACCGACCCTGTCGATCGCTAGAGAGCTTTGCTCTCTAGATCTGGCCCCGGTCGACTGCCAGAGAGCTTCTGCTCTCTATATCTAGGCCACAGTCGACCGGCCGATCGACCGATGAAACAATGGCCAGAAATTCGACCGTTGGCGGTCGACCGGCTGGTCGACCGACAGCAGCGTTAGCTGCTGATTTGGACCCCAACAGCTAGTTTTTAGATGCCTATAAATGGGGTTCTCTTAGACTGTTTAATACAAGATTTCAAGAGAGTTTTGAGCTAGTTTTTTCTACCTATATCAGTGGTTTTATTCACATATTTTAGAGACAATATTTTAAATCAAAAGGAGAGTTTATTAAGAGTTTTCAAAAGTGATTTCTTGAGTTTTTCACCACATATTCGATCCTTATTTTTCTCAAACATACTTGAGCTTTCCATTGCTAAATCTATCCTATAGGAGAGTTATTGTGAGAGTTGTTTTAGATGATCAAAATGTTTAGATCACCAAGAGTTCATTCTTGTATTTGAGGAGGCGGACTTGCGGGTTCGCATTGTTTCGAGTTCTAGTAAGAGCTCGGTGTAGAGGTGTGGCCTCGGCAAGCTAGTGTGCTTGCGGTGTGTAGTTCTTACGGGAATAAGAAAGGGACTAGTGAGTTCAAGAGTTCTAGTGTGAACTCATTGTAGGTGTTGCGGCACCGAGTGATCTGGTGGGATCGATTCTAGTGGAAATCCTTCATAGTATTGAAGGCGGGCACGTAGAGCAAGGGTGCTCGAACCTCGAAACAATTCTCCCGCGTTTGCGATTACTCACTCTCTATCTCTCACTTGTATTTATATCTTGCATGCTTACATTGTTCATATCTTTATATGCTTGATATATCTTGTGCCATATTGTTATATGCTTGGGTTTGTTTGCTCACACTTGTATTCAACCAAGAGAGCCATAGCGGCACCTCAACTCTTATCTAGAGGAATCTTGAGGAGATAGTTCAGAGCCCTTCACGGGGAATCCGGCTACACTCTTGTGTTATACTTGGTGTGTTTAGCTTAAGAATTTTTAGTTTGCATAAATAGTTTTAATTCCGCACTAATTCACCATTAGATTAGCTAGTCACCTATTCACCCCCCTAAATGATTTCAGATACATGTTCCAGCTACAAAGCACCTTTTCTGAGAAGTTCACAACTCCCTGAGTCCAATTTGGAGCCTCCGTCACATCCAACTTTTCCAATGTCAGCTTCCATCCTGAAGATCCTTCCATCCCAGAGCCAGTTTTCACTATTCTGAGGTCCTCCTCGACCTGAAGGCCCCAGCCCTAAACCAGAAGCTTCAACAATAGAATGTCCAAGATCTCCACCGATAGTCACACAACTCAATCATCCCCACATTCATAACGTGTAATACTTCTACATTAAAGTGGGTGGTTATACATAACAACAGATTCTCCGGCATGCAATCCCGACTAATCAATGCCAATGATCACAGTTGTTAACAGATCTAGCATGTACAGATCGTGCAGTTACAGCCATCCGCCAATTTCACCTCCACACTAGCATTCAGGTAAGGCACATGTGATCCTTCTTTTCCTAAAATAAGGGAATCGATCGCTTTCATAATCCTCAGAGCGCGCACACTGCCCAACACTATACTGAAAGTTTCCTTGCTCCAATCAACCATTCCACTATACTAGCAGTTCCCTGTGCTAATCCAGTCACCACACTAGCAGTTCATGTGCTAGTCTATCCAATATACTGGAAGCTTTCTTATTTCAGTCCACCATTACACACCGACAATAATTATTTGCTCATTTCACCCACCTTTCAATTCCGACTACTGATTCTTACGTGTGAGGGTCTTAGGTCGGCACCAAACAGTGCTCCTAACTTAAAAGATATCTTTCGTATGTGCTCTGACAGGTAACATTTTCGAAGAGCGACCAAACTTCGCTTGTGGTAGTCCAATTAAAGGTAAGCTGATTTTTATCCACTACAAACTGGTGCTTTCATTAAAATCTGAGTTCACACTTAAGATCTCCCTCCCATCCAGCCTAAAATCTTTCACAAAAAGCTTATTCTATAGTGCTGATGGCCTAAAAAAAGTAAACAGTCAGCCTCAACGGCATCACGTTAAAAGGCAAGGCCATCAATGCCATTCGGGGCACGGTCCTCCAGCCTGCCGCCGATTAGCCGCATGCTACCAAAGACACTAGATTCTCCTCACCTTAGGAGGCAACCGCCAACGTCCAAGCACCCCTGCAGCAGTATGAAGGCCAGATCCTTAAGATGTTCACTGACATGAAAGAGCAGATGAAGGAGCAGCAAGCCTAGTCAAAACGCAATCGGGAGAAGATAACTCTTGATTGCGAGAATGCCATCTGTGAAATGGAGGCGTTGAGGCCACTCAACAAACAACTCTGGCCAAAATCATTATCGTCCAGAACACCCAGGCACTGACATAATTAGAAAGAGAATATGGGATCGAAGAATCTCCTGACATCCAAATTCTCGACGAGTTGATTCAAAGACGAATCGATGAGGCTAAGTTGCAGCTCAATAGCTAATCAACACTTTTAGCTGCCAAAGTCTCTGACTCCCCTATCTCCAAAGAGATCCTGAAGTGTGAGTTCTCAAGGAAGTTCTCAACTCTAACTTTCGACTACTACCTGATTCAACACATCAGGCATTTCTGGGATGTAGATTCGTGTGAGAAGTTTTACCTATAAGGGTTCACTATTCTAGGTGGCCATCAAAGGACTTGTAATCTTCATAGTAAGAGGTGTAAGTGTTTCTTATTGTACTCTCTCCAAGTTTAATGAAGTTTCTCACCCCGTTTCTCAAAATACACTGGAGCAAAGACGCGACGAGAGTCAATGACATATATGCATGAGAAAAATATCCCAGTATACACGCTAAGTCTAATGTAACCCGAGGAAGTTATATGAATCAACTAAGATAACATGATAACCATTACAATATGACATATAAATTTCTACACATAATAACATTATTATATAAATAAATCAAATAAAACAATATGAAGTCCAAGCTATAGAGAATCAATAAAATTGACAGAATAAGAAATAACATGATAAGATACTAAGAATGGATGATCAAGCAAAGAGAACTTCGGGCTCCTCACAAATCGGTAATCCTCACCAAAAAGCTGATCACAGAGATAGAATATACCTAGGCCAGGACATGCAAATCTAGGGAGTTAAAAAAACTCCCAGCGAGTGTGTAAAATGAGAGAAAGTGCATGTGCATATATGTGTGAGCATACTATAATACTATTAGGAATACAATAATATGCAATTCATACTCAAACAATAATGAAGACAATCTGTAATAAATCATATGTCAACTGAGGCATCTATCTGTATCTGGTGACTGTCATAGTACACATGCATATAACAAGTGAACCCCATCAAATCATAATACATTATGGATGGTTTATTATCATTAATGATGTTAGTGAACACCAATTGCTACATGCAGTAAACGCATCTCCATACTATGTCTACTACACATGTCAATCAGGGTCCTATATTATTGAAACTGACAAAAGGAGACATTATCCATGCTTTAGGTGGGTCCCGTACATACCCGAGACCATGACCCAGACTCCTAGCGCTGAATCAGGCTATACCGCTAGGTACTACAGTAACAGTGTAACACTAAATAGTATGGGATGCCAATCATCCCTAGGAACCCTGCAGTGAAACCCTCTTTCAGCTGCACAACTTATATCTTAGGTCCAGCCAAAATACAAACATTATTTCCCAATCAATTTTCTCAATCCTGACGTAAGTTATCTAATTACATTTTTAATCAAATAAATAAATTATTTATGTTGCCTAGACTACAAGATGATACAGTGACAGTAACAATGATAGTGAATAATAACAGTAACAATGTGAGCAGTATAACTGTGTAGACGATAAAACAGTAGAACAATACATGTGTTACGGTCTAATAGTACTTTTTCAGTAATTTTCAGTAACAGAATATACTAATAACATGTTAGGATACTGCGTCAATAGGCAGTCTCATCTAAAACTTTCAAGATCTCAACTCTATGAGCAAGGACATAATAATAACACACCTCTTAACCTTAAATCTCAATACGATCACCACAGGTATCAATTTTTAAATCCATTATCAAGAAATCAAAGGAAACTAGTCACAACCTCAAATGAAGGATGAGTAATTCTCTCCTTTCTATCAATCCACTCTAATCTTCTAAGTCACAAGTATATCTGAGTCCTAACCAATAAATACTCAGCTACATCTAACCATTCATCACTATCTGATCCGATCAAGATCATCAATCTGCTTCTACTTCACTCGACTCAGTCACAAGATCCAAAAATAAGGTAACAACTCAACCATATAAATGTATACCCACTAATTTAGGTAAATCCAATCTACACATATTTCTCAACCCCAAGTCAACTATACTCCAATACCCCCCTGACAGATCCAAGTCTAATATCCAATCTTTTAATAAAGCTTTGTCACATTTAAATAAATCTTCAACATCCAATTTAATTTTCATCTAATTTATTGCCAACAAAGCAAGATCAAGTTCGCTAAATGGTTCACACAAGTATCCACACATTTAACTATAATTAGGAATCCAATCTCAAGATCAAATCGGGTTACAACCCAAAATTCTTCACAACTAGATCCGAATAAAAAGGTAACCAATTAAACAAAATAGATGAAAAGCCACTTATATCTCAATTACAAGACCTAGAGTTCATGTCCATTTAACATCTAACATGAACAGTATATTTGAACCATCAAGAATAATATATATAAACTCTCCTATAGTGTAATAATCTGTACCTAATAATCTACTACATATATGTAAAATCTATTATTCTAACTAATCTGAGCTGCTCCCCAATCTCAATTCAAATTCTACTCCAATAAAAGTCCACTGACCAATTCAAGAATTAAAAATTCCAATGAATCAAATAATCTTAAAAATCGATAAAGAGAAATACCCACATCTCAGTGACAAATACCGAGTTCACGTACATTAAGCATCAACGATATATCTGATTCATTATCTATAAATATATAAACTCTCTCTTATAACAATATATCATTAACAATATTCAATGCATAACATTTACATAGGACTAAATTATGAAAATCTACAATTTTCGCAATGTTAGAAAATTTAATTGATTAAGCAATTTAAATATATGAACATTAAATAAATAATCAGGTCATATCATTACATAATAATCAATTTAAAAGACAAAAACATCCACATATGTGTCGCTGATGCCTAGCTCTTTCCTCTGTGGTTCTCAAGTCTCCAGAATCACTCGAATCGGAGTCCGAATGGCCAAGATATCGTCTGAACCGCAACCAAGATCTGTTTTGTAATATCTTTCTTTTAATTGTGGATGCGGGTTCGCGTTTGAGGGTTTGCGGGTTGAATGTAGTTTAGTGGATCCAAAATGAAAGAAAAGAGGAGGAGGGAGAGAGAATGAGAGAGGAGAAGGGCATGGTCTGACCCACGCATGAAGGTTGGGCGGCGCCCCGGTGGAGGCAGCTGGCGGTGCAGCCACTGGTCAATGCGGCGGCGTGCCTAGTCGACGATGACCGGGGACGACGAGAAAGAGAGAGAAATGGGAGGGAAAAAGAGAGGGAGGAAAGGGTGTGCTCGGCAGTTGTGGTGCAGCGAGGCAGGCGACAATGGAGAAGCTGCTTTGCACGCACAGAAGAGCAAGAAGAGAAGGGTGTAATAGTGGAACTGGTAGAGATAGAGGAGCGGAACAAAGACATGGGGATGGCAGAGGAGGGCGGAGGTCGCAGTCTCAGCATTGGATTCATGCGTGGAGAGGTGGTGGCAGGGATGGGTTCACGAGAAGGAGAAGGCATGTCGAGGAGGAGGCGAAAAAGAAGGAGATGATGGTGATGGGCAGAAGGAGAGGAGGGTGATGATGGGTGGTTGTGCATGGAGGAAGAAGGGCGGTGGAAATCAGAGAGGGGGCGGATGGCACAGGTGAAAGCGTAGCTAACAACTCTGGTGTCGGATCTCTGCGCAAGGAGATGACACAGCCTGGGCAAAGGTGCACAGGGAGAAGAAAGTAGTAATAATTCCCTTTGGAACTTGGGAATTGGTTAGTAAGTTTTCCGGTGTTTGGATGTTGTTGGGAAGTGTGGTTTGAAAAATGTTTTGTCTTTTCCGGGTTTGGATGGTAATGTAAAAGTGAAAGTGAAAAAGTTGACCACAAAGTTGACCGTAAAATAATATTAAAATAAAAATTAATTAAGAAAATAAAAAATAGACTGTAATTAGAATGCAAGTGAGATTTACATGGTCAAAAAATCAACTGTTTTGTGCTACAATTTATTACAAATGTGATTTACATGACCACAAAATTAACTGTAGCACTCTGGAAGTGAGGAAATGGTTGTGTAAAAGAGAAAAGATAAAAGGAAAAGAGGTTTTCTTATTTTTCTTTTCCGGTGTTTGGATAGATAGGGAAGTGAGCAATTATACTTCCCTATTTCCTTACTTCCGCCCACTTCCTTGCAACCAAACAGCCCCTTAAGGAGGAGAGGGGAGAAATGAATATAAGGGGGTAATGGGCTGGGATGTTGAGCTTGCGTGGGTTGGGCTTGTGAGGAAATAGAAAGTAAAAGGAGGAAAAGAAGTTGGGCCAGTTCTGGTTGGGCTGAGCCAAAAGAAATAGAAAGAAAGAGAGAATGAGAGGGAAACTGTGGGCTTTGGCTAGTTGCTAGGCTATCTAAAAACACATACAACATAAACTAATAATTAATAATGAATAGTAAATCCAAATAAGTATCTAAAATATTAATACGATATATTAATTAGGGGTATTACACAGGGGCAGCGACTGCAGTCTCCCGCAGCTTGGGAGACGTTCTTCCTTAGTGGAGCCATGTCCGCAGTGTGAGGCTATTTTGAGAAGGGGTTGGTTTTGAAAGTGGTAGAGATCTTCGAGTATAAACTCAAAAGGATTTCAATGAAAGCACCAAATGCGGTGGGTAATTCCCTAGGGAATTATCCATATGCCAAATTGTATAGATTAATGGATGAATTTTATAGATCAAATCAGAGCTAACGCACAGATTTACGTGAAAACCTGAAAGAGAAAAATCACGTTACAAGAGAGAGGGTTCAACTATAATTCAGAGAAAATTACAATGGTGACTGTCTGATCTCGCACGCTAGAGTTTCTGGAATTGATTGATCACCCTTCCTCTCATTGGAGGGGTTTACTATTTATAAATGTGAGTGTATATTGGATAAAGTTCATAGAGTTCTCATCTATCTGAACATCTATCCTATCTCAACTGCTTATCTTGGAGTCAGTTTGGAGCCAACATTCTTAGTTGAATTTGTAAAACCCGTGTTTGTCATCATCCAATGATGTCTATCCAGCTGCCAATGTGGTTGATTTACTCCCGAGATGTAACCGCTGGATTCAAATGAAAATTTAGCTTGGAGATAGGGGTACTTGTAACCGACTCTATCTGTATCTTTGGCTGCTTGAACTACCCAGAGTTTATATGAGATTAGGACTCCTTTTCAGATATTCTGGATATGGACACATGTCACGCGATCATCTAAAGACTGAATGGACATGTGTCATAATCTCGGGAGGTCAAAAACTGACCACTATAGGGATGAATAGAAGTTTTTTCTGTAAGGAGTCTGCTTCAATATTTTAATTCCAGGTTCTCTCCGTCGCAAGTTTTTGAGGTTGTTGCTCCCTTTCTAGTCTAGTGCACAACCAATTCTACCAGTGACAGCATCATCATGCAAGGATGGAGCTAGTGATGATTTTCCAGAACGACGTCTGCGGCGTCAAAGATCAACATAGAAAATCTTGCTCATAATGGCAATCATGTAACATTTGCAGCATCTCTTTTATGTTCCTTGATTATTTTTTTTCATTGGCTCTGTAAAATCAAATAACAGAATTAGCATCTTCCACAATCATATGGCATCTGATTTTTTGAATTTTTCTGATAAACTGAAGTCGCATTCTAGATTAATTTTGATTTAGTGATTTGGTGAGAAGGCAACTCAAGAAGAGGCACCAGCACTAGCAAATTAGATTGTCAAGCCACCATTTGAACTAGTTTCACAACAATGTTGGGTTTAGGAAAGTTGTCAGACCTAGCGAGTGTATCCTTCTAACTCTGTCTAATCAAGTAGAACTTTCTCTAAATAAGCTAATGCGCTATATGGGTATATGTTGGAGGAGAGAGGATATTAAAGGAGGTGATGTCATGCCAAGTGCCGTCGAAGATCGCCAAGGAAGTCGACGATGAGAGGCAAAGGGACAGTGGCAGGAAATAGGAGCAGCAGCAGAAGACAGGAGGATCGGTCGACCGGCCCGGTCGACCGACGTGCACAACATCCACAGAGGTTGGAGCGGTCGACCGGCCCGGTCGACCGCAGTGCCTGACTGACAGATCCCAAGTCTCGGGTTTTCTGGGTCGACCGGCCGGTCGACCGGAAAACCCTGACTGACAAACCCAACTCTCGGGTTTCTTGGGTCGACCGTCACGGTCGACCGGTATAAGGAAGTCGGTCGACCGGCCCGGTCGACCGACAGTCGGGTTCTGGGTAAAATCTGCTGATCCGCTGTATGAGGTATTTAAGCCTATGCTGATCCTAGGGTTTTGTATCTCTGAAATGATATCTCTGCGAAAAAGTATTAGCCCTAAGTTCTCTTGCATTCAAAGAGACTTAGAGCCATTGTAATCATCTTCCTAATAAAAATCTCTCCGTTGATTGCCCGAGGACGTAGGCATTCAGGCCGAACCTCGTTAAATCTCGTCTTTGTGATTTGTGTGTTCTTCGTGTGATTGTTTTGAGTTTGTTCTTGTGCTGGAGGTCTTGAGATTCTCTATTGTTTGGTTGTTGTGATTGGATCGCGCGCACAACAAGTGGTATCAGAGCATCCGGGTTGCACTTGGGATTTCTGAGAATTCAAAGGGCTCGAGATCGGATCCGGTGGAGATCGTGTGTCGATCTCAGATCTGAGGTATTGGGTATTCGAGGAGATCGTGTGTCGATCTCAGAAGGACTCAAGGAGGGCTCGTTGAATCGGTGGTGGAGTAGATCTGGTGAGAAACTCGATCTAGGGTTTCGAGGGACAGGTAAAAAATCATATTTTTATCTGTGTATAGATCTATTTCAAGGTAGTTGATCTTCCGCGTAGATAGAGAATCAGGGAAATCTCAATGGCAGAAGAAACTGCATTTGTTAAGGCAATGAACAATCACCCAAGGATTGAAGTTGTTAAGTTTAATGGGACTAACAATTTTGGTATGTGGAGATGCGAGGTTATGGATGCGCTGAATGCATCAAACCTCGAAGACACTCTCCTATTGGCGAAGAAGAAGAACACTATCACTGATGAAGACTGGGCGAAGATGAACAGATCGGCATGTGGCTTGATACGTTCATGCTTGTCACAAGACATAAAATACCTTGTGCAACATGAGACGTCAGCGAAGAAACTGTGGGAAACCCTTGAAAAGAAGTACCTGACGAAGAGTGTAGAGTCCAGGTTGCAGCTTAAGAGTAAGCTGTATCAGTTTCGGATGAAAAAGGGGAGCACAGTAAATGAGCACATCAACCAATATACGAAGCTTCTTACAGATCTGCTAAATGTGGATGTCACGGTAGATGAGGAAGATAAGGCGGTCATCTTTCTGAATTCACTTCCTGCAGAGGAGTACGAGACATTCACACTGACCTTCATTAATGGAAGGCAGAGCTTGGATTATGATGAGGTGTCGTCTGCACTGATGAGTTATGAGACAAGAAAGAAGGAGAGGCATCCTTCTCAGTCAGGATCATCGGCGGAGGCATTGGAAGTAAGAGGCAGAGGTTCATCAAGGAAGGAAAAGGAGATTAGAGGAAGATCGAAATTCAGGCCGGGTTTCAGAAATCTGAAGAGGAATCAGTGTGCCTTGTGCAAGGAACTAGGACACTGGAAAGCAGAATGCCCTAAGGTCAAAGATAGGAAGGTGGAGTCAAAGACCGAGGCGAATCTCACACAGGCGGATGGATCAGATGATGACTCTTCAGTGTTCTCTCTCTCGGTTACTACACCTACTATTAGTAACTCAGATAGTGCTGAGTGGATCTTGGATAGCGGAGCCACCTATCATGTGTGCCCGAACAGGGCCTGGTTTTCTAGCTTTGAGAAGCTGGATGGATGTTACACGGTCATGGGAGATGACCATCCGTGTAATATAGAAGGGATGGGTACAGTTCGCATCAAGATGGATGATGGGATAGTTCGAGAGTTGAAGGAGGTGAGGTATGTACCTCATCTAAAAAGGAATCTTATCTCAGTTGGTACTTTGGAAGCATCGGGCTTGGTGATATCTGTTCGAGATGGCGATCTCAGGATGATCAAGGGCTCGATGGTGGTGATGAAGGGCGTCCGCTGAGAAAATATTTACTACTTGAAGGGTAGTATGATGACAGATCAGGTGGAGACTTCGAGTTCTTCAGATGTTGGTGGCCCGAAAGTTTGGCAGGGAAAGGTCGGACAGGAAGAAGAAAAGTCTTTGCGAGCTCCTGCAAAGAAGGAAATGGAAGGTGCTGCTACCTGCAAGTTGGAAGGTGGACACAGCGTTCTGGACAAGAAGACGGTGAGATTCAGCACCAGTACTCACCACAATGAAGGTCTTCTTGATTGTGTTCACATGAGCGTATGGGGACCTGCTAAGACGGCATCACTTGGAGGTCACATGTACTTTGTCTCGTTTATTGATGGTTCATCTAGGCAGTTTTGGATATATCCGATGAGACAAAGGGGAGAAGCCCTAGATGTGTTGATGAAGTGGAGAGGAAGAATGGAGAGACAGATAGGTAGGAAGATAAAGGAGCTTCATATTGGTAATGTTGGAAAGGACATGTACCAGTTCCTACAATTTGGCCAGAACACAGGGATTGTAACTCACTTCACAACAGGTAAAGATGAGTTGGCTAAAGATGTAGTCCGTTCCTTGCTGGAGGAGGTTCGGCGGTTGTTGTCTAATGCAGGATTAGATAGGTCGTTTTGGGCTGAGGCGACTGAGTATGCTAGCCATCTCATGAACAGATCGACTGCAATTGGAGGTAGAGCTCCACTAAATATTTGGTCTGGAGAAGCTGCTCAAGGTCATGGTGTGCTGCGGGAGTTTGGAAGTCCGGCCTACTTCAGTGCCAAGAATGGCAAGGTGAATCCGCGGGCAAAGAGGTTTGTCTACTTGGGTGTCAAAGGAACAGGTACAGGTTGTGGGACCCCGAAGACAAGAAGATCGTGATGAGCAAGCATGTCACATTTGGAGAGACTTCAGTGTTGAAGTCCACTGTCTCTCAGCAGGTGGAGAGGACGGAGACCAAGGAAGGATTGCAGCGGGTGGAGGTTGATGCTACTCCATCATCTCCAGTTGGTTCGGCATCAAAGGATACTTCAGCGGAGGTGACACCGGGTAGAGTTCGTGATACCAAAGGTGATGCTGAACAGGTTGACGACATTGTTGAGGATGTCGAGTTATTTGCAGCCATTGGAGCTAAGGTGAAGCCACGCTTGTGGAGAAAGAAGCATGAATCTCAAGCTTGTGGTTGTGACAAGCTGAAGTTGAAGGCCGTTGCTCTCCATGATGGTCGGGAAGAGGTTCATATGACTCAGTCAGACAGGTTCGCTGCTGCAAATAGAGGTACCATTGTTTGAGCTTGTTGAAGCTCATTTTAATGAACTACGGTTGGCTTGATCCTTTTGGGCAAAGGTACGTAGGCAACCGTAAAGGCGCAGCCATTTGATGATACAACTCTTATGAAGCTAGTTTGGGTTCTCGAGATGTTATTGTGGATCTTCACGTAGAGGTGAAGAGTTGTGGCCTATTGAAGCTTCAAGTAGAGATGGAGAGACTTCATGTAATGGTGAAGAGACTTCATGTAGAGGTGAAGTGGTGTGGCCTGTTAGATCTCACGTAGTGGTGAGATGGTGTGATCTCGATGAACAGGTTTATCTTCCGGTTAGAAGATGTTGAGCTTGCATAAGGAGTGGTGTGCATCAAGTCGAAGCCGATGATGTTTGGTGTGTTCTACGCAGACTTGGTTGGACCGTCAGTAGAAGACAGGTAGACTAGATAGAGCTAGTCAGTGGAGAGTCAGTGTAGGCTCATAAGGAAGTCTTCGTGAGGTCGTGAAGTTGCGGAGAGGGAGCCACGGTTAGTGATCGGCAGGTATAGAAATTCTCCTAAGGTGAAGTGCAGGGAAGGCAGGTGTGATGTTTTCCAGGAATAGATGAGCTAAACATTCCAAGCCGAGATCGTGTGTCGATTTCGCCGAGATCGTGTATCGATTTCGACCAGTGCGCGCAAGCCGAGATCGTGTGTCGATTTCGCCGAGATCGTGTGTCGATTTTGCCAGTGATGGACTGGGGTTCGTTGGAGTTCGGCTCAGATTTGGAAATCTTCGCCGAGGTGGAGAATTATTGGAGGAGAGAGGATATTAAAGGAGGTGATGTCATGCCAAGTGCCGTCGAAGATCGCCAAGGAAGTCGACGATGAGAGGCAAAGGGACAGTGGCAGGAAATAGGAGCAGCAGCAGAAGACAGGAGGGTCGGTCGACCGGCCCGGTCGACCGACGTGCACAACATCCACAGAGGTTAGAGCGGTCGACCGGCCCGGTCGATCGCAGTGCCTGACTGACAGATCCCAAGTCTCGGGTTTTCTGGGTCGACCGGCCCGGTCGACCGGAAAACCCTGACTGACAAACCTAACTCTCGGGTTTCTTGGGTCGACCGTCACGGCCGACCGGTATAAGGAAGTCGGTCGACCGGCCCGGTCGACCGACAGTCGGGTTCTGGGTAAAATCTGCTGATCCGCTGTATGAGGTTTTTAAGCCTATGCTGATCCTAGGGTTTTGTATCTCTGAAGTGATATCTCTGCGAAAAAGTATTAGCCCTAAGTTCTCTTGCATTCAAAGAGACTTAGAGCCATTGTAATCATCTTCCTAATAAAAATCTCTCCGTTGATTGTCCCGAGGACGTAGGCATTCAGGCCGAACCTCGTTAAATCTCGTCTTTGTGATTTGTGTGTTCTTCGTGTGATTGTTTTGGGTTTGTTCTTGTGCTGGAGGTCTTGAGATTCTCTATTGTTTGGTTGTTGTGATTAGATCGCGCGCACAACAGTATATATGCAGGGCGTGTACAAGGACAATAGGCATTCTATACTGATAAGAAAACGAGAGTGCAAATAATCAAAACACAAGAGGAAGTGTGTACTCTTGATACCAAATATTATGCAAATGAGGCTATAAAATATATTAGGAAGAGAGAAGATTTCTATTGATTCAACTTGATGAAAACAACTAGTTACATGATCTTTATATAGGGCACCTAAAAATAAACATGAAAATCAACAAAATTAAGTATATTCATGCAACATAAATAAATTAGGTTCATCCCCTTGACTACATCACAAAATACGAAGTATTTTGTTCATTGCATGAAGAGTATTCTCCAATGTATCCGAGACACTAGAAGTTTGTAGTTAGGTTCAATGTGTCTTGTGAAACCGAGGAGACAAACGGGATACGAAGAAGTCTTGTTTATATTTTTAACAGCCTCCCTTAAGCTAGATTACCACTATGCCAAGTTTTTTTTCATCTTATTGAAAACGTCATACTTCAAAGGTTTTGTAAAGATGTCAGCAATTACTCTTGTGTTTAGCAATGCATGACATTAATCTCACCATCTTTTACGAAGTCTCGAATGAAGTGATACTTGATCCTTATGTGCTTGTTTTTTCATGAAAAATAGGATATTTTGTAAGAGAAATAGCTGACCTATTATCACAAAATAATGTAGTTCGTTTAACTTGTTCATGTTTGAGTTTGCTCAAGATCCATCTGATCCAGAGTGCTTGACACGAAATTAGTGCCAATGAAATATACTCTGCTTCCTCTGTAGAAAGCGCAATAACACTTTACTTCTTGGGTGCCCATGAGATGGCACCTGAACTAATATGAAAAGAATAACCAGAAGTGCTTCTGTAATCATCAACACTTCTGCCCCAATCACTATCACAGTAGCCAATCAAAGTTGAATATTTCACTCTTTTATAATGTATGCCTATATTAACGGTTCCACAAAGAAACCTTAAAACATTTTTTTCTACTTCCCAATAGCTTTTTTTTGGTGATTTTATGAATCGACCAAGCATGCATGTAGCGAACATAAGATCTAGTCATGTTGCAGTCAAGTATATAAGACTACCAATAAGACTTCGATAGATAATTCCATCAACACTTTTTTCATTTTCAGATTTATTAAACTTCAAACCAACCTCCATCGGAGTGCATAGAGGTGTTGCACTCTTCATTTTAAATCTTTTCAAAATATCATTTGCATACTTCTTTTTTGAAATGAATATACCATCTTCTTGCCGCTTGATCTCAATTTCAAGAAAGAAATGATGTAGACCCATATTGATCATCTCTAATTCACACATTAAATTCTCTTGAATTCATCACACATGCTTGTAGAATTGCCGATAAAAATAAGATCATCAACATATAAGGAAACCATCAAGAATTTATCTTGATCACCTTCTTTGATGTAGAGAGTATATTTACAAGGATACTTTTTAAATCATTCTTTATAAAGTATCCATTGATGCGATTATACCATGCTCTTGGTGCTTGCTTGAGTCTATATAATGCTTTCTTCAAATGACACATCTTATTTTCTGCATCTTTTTTCACATATCAGGTGGTTAGTTCACATAAACCTCTTCTTCTAGAAAACCATTCAAGAATGCTAATTGGACATCCAATTGATAAACTTTTCATTCTCTTTGTGCCGATAAAGCTAGTACAATTCTTATAGTTTCAAGACGAGCAACCGGGGCAAATTCTTCTTGGTAAACAATACCAATTTTTTATTTGTAACCTTTCACAATCAAATGAGCCTTGTATTTGTCCACTTCACCTTGTGAATTCAGCTTGGTCTTGAAGACCCACTTCACATCAATAGCTTTTTTTTTCCCTCTTGGAAGCTCCACAAACTCCCATGTTTTGTTTCTTTGGATGGCATCAATTTCTTGATCCATAGCATTCCTTCACTTCTTTTCTTTTGAAGCATCTTAAAAAAAATCGGATCCATATTAGCAAATAAAGCAAAATTCACCAAGTCTTCATTCAGATGTTTTCTTGAATCTTCATAAATCTCTCTTAGGCTATTTGTTTTTTGAGAAGGAGAACTTGAATTTGTCAGTGAAGACGTAGATGACGAAGACGAGAGTGGCGACGACGGAGATGAAGAAGAATGAGGAGAATAAGGTGGACTGTATACCTCTTCATCATCATGCTGAATTTGTTTTTCTTCTTCCATGTCTGCACAAACTGATTTGTCTTCTGGATCATTTGTACTCCAATTTCAAGCTTCTTCTTCATTGAACTTACATCTTTGCTAATAACAAGCTCTTTTGTGATGGGATTATATAGTTTGTATGCCTTGAACCATTCACTGTATCCCACGAAGATGCACTTTTTATATTTGTTATCCAACTTCTTCCTTCTCTCGTCTGGAATATGAGAGTAAGCAATGCTGTCGAAAACTCTCAAATGTGCCACGCTTGGTTTATGTCCACTCCAAACTTCTTGAGGAGTTTGATATTACAATTTTGATGATGCCCGGTTCAAAAGATAGATAGCACATGCTACAGATTCAGCCCAAAAATCATTTAGAATGCCTTTTACCTTCAACATGCTTCGAACTAATTTCATAATTGTTCGTTTTTCTCTCTCAACAATGCCATTTTGTTGAGGAGTATATCGAGCAGTGAGTTGATACCGAATGTCATTTTCCTTCAAAAAAGCTTCAAATTCACCACTAACATATTCACCTCCGCGATCAGTACGTAGAGTCTTCAATGGGAAGCCACTTTTCCTTTCGACCAAAGCCTTGAAGCTTTTAAAATATTTATAAACTTTTGATTTTTTTTTTTAGGAAGAAAACCTATGTCTTCCTACTATAATCATCAATAAATGTGAAAAAAATACCGGTTACCTCCAATCGAAGTAGTGTGCATTTGACCATAAAGATCCGAATGTACAAACTCTAAAGGATGTGATGCTCTCCATGATCTTCCAACTGGGAAAGAATTTCTGTGATGCTTGCCAAGTGTGCATCCTTCACATACTTTCTCTTAAAGTTCATTAAGTGGCATACCTTCAACAATATTCTTGCTACACATTGAGAGAGGGTCTTGAAACTCAAATGCCTGAAACAAAAATGTCATAGTCATGATTTGTCTTGGATAGTAGTATGCATGCATGAATCAATTTGAGAATTAAGCCTAAAAAATATCTTACTTTGTGTCATTTTCACTCTTGTAATATGGGTATCGTGTTTGTCCTTGATCTCACACATATCTTCATTGAAATGAACATGAAATTCTCGAAGTAGAAGCTGGCCGACACTAAGAAGATTATGTTTGAGTCCTGGAACATAACAAGCACTAGAAATGTGCTTTGCTCCTTTTTGGTTTGCATAATAGTATCACCCTTTCCTTTCACGAAAAGTCTCTTGTCATTACCAATTCGGACTTCACTTGTAATGGATTCATCAAGGTTCACGAACACCTTCTTATTTTCAGTCATATGATTGCTACATCCACACTTCATCATGTGTAATTTCTTCAACACTACATGCGAGAAAGAGAGTATTATCCTCATTCTTCGTTTCTCCCTCATGCATGAAACTTGATTCTTTCTTCTTCTCATTTTCAGTTTTCTTCCTGCAAAAATTAATTGTGTGGCCATATTTTTGACAATAAAAATATTGGGTATTCCCAAAAAAAGATCTTCCTCTTCCTCTTCCTCTATAAGAAAAAGAAGATGCATGAGCTTCATCACTTGCTTGATGTCGTCTGCCGTCGCCTTTATCTACAGCAGGATTTTTTCTCTTCCACGATTAAAATCTCTTCCTCTCTTTCCTCCGGAGCCACCTCGAAAAGACATATGTGTTTGGGAGGCTTGCTCAAGAGGAGTAGAATCATATTGCTTCATCCGAAGTGTATGGGATTGAAGTGATCCCAATAAACTTTTCACAGATAGCGTAGACAAATTTTCGATTCTTCAATGGCCACTACGGTAGACTCAAATTTTCGAGTCAAACTACGTAGAATCTTCTCAACGATTCTTTAATTTTCAATCTTCTCACCATTCACTTTCAATTGGTTAACAATAGAAATAACCCGATTGAAATAATCTTCAATAGATTCTAAGTCCTTCATTTTGAGTGTATCAAATTCACAACGAAGAGTTTGTAGCCTTACCATCTTCACCTTGTCATCTCCCTTGCATGAAGAATGAAGTGTATCTCATGCTTCCTTTGCTGAAGTCACCATCAAGATTCTCTCGAATATGACTTCATCCACTGCTTAGTAGATGAAAAATAATGCCTCCTTATCCTTCTTGCGATTCTTCTTCAATTCTTGAAGTTACTGTGGGGTAAGATTTGCGACATCACTTGGTTCTGCAACTCCGCTTTCGACGATGTCCCAAAGTTCTTGAGGCTAATACAACACTTTTATTTGAATACTCCATTGGTTGTAATTCTTGTCGGTGAAACAAGAAAGTTGAGGCTGCAACATATTGTTGCTACTCTGATACCACTTAGATAAGAAAATGTGAGTGCAAACACTCAAAACACAAGAGGGGTGTGTATTCTATTGGAATATGAAGAATATATATGTGAATCTTTGAATTGAATTACGGCGAGATACGTTGATCAAATCAATTGGATGATGGTTGGAGTGTGTTCTCCTTCCATAGGGATGAACGTGGTATATTTACATGTTCAATTCTAACTTCGAATGAATGAGATATTCAAGTCTAAAGATTGCCTAATTTAAAGTCAAAATGGGACTAAAGGTAGCTAAAGGCATTTAGTTCCACATTGGCTATGGGATGGAAGTTTGTAGTGTTTTAAATAGAGAAAATTGAGAAGAAAGAGCGTGCCCTTTGGGTACTTGGAGTTTTCGCGCGCGATTGGGAGGAAATCATGCCCGCACATGCGCGCGCGCACCGCCAGTGCGAACGGCCCCACTCCACTATCTGGATCCAAACCGCCCCGCCAACAGCTGGCTGTCTGTAAACCGTCGCGGTGGTTGAGTGAGGGGTTGCGACGGTTGAACGGAACAGTTGCAACGCTTCAGACCGAACCGTTGCAACTGTTGGATGGGATCGGACCAAACTGCCCCTCCCGGAGGCGCTATAAATAGCGCTCCATTTTCTCATTCTAAAAAAAACCAACAGCAAGAAAGAAATCTGCCTTCTAAAGAAGATTCTCTCTCTCCTTCTCTCTCAGTCTTGAAGTGACTTCCAACGAGAAGTGAGAAATTCAGTTTCCGAAGTGACTTCCAAAAGAGATTCTGCAAAAATTCGTTTTGAAAGAGGGCTAAGAAAATTTAACAGATTCTTTAATAAAATTGTTGTCTGAATCTGGGACTTCCGAAGAAGAATTTTCTTCAACCTTCCTTCTCCTCTACAGTGGGTGCTCCACCAAAGTAAAGGCAAATATTCTCCCAAAATTTGTCTTTGTCCCGCTGCTTCAATAATCCTGTGAAGGTACTGGTTAACTATGGTTCGACCGTACGGTGATTTGGTAGTGCTGTCCAAATACCGTGAAGGAGTGTTGTATCTTAGGAGATCAGCGTCCAGTAATCCTTTAGCACCGGTGCGGGGACGTAATTATCTTAAGAAGATTCACTTTAAGCATACCTCACTCCAAGTACAAGTACTGTATAAGTGAATTAATTTCTTTATATAGAGGATATACTGATATTCAATATATTGAGACTGATTTATACCAGTCTAAGTGGTGTTTAACTAAGGAGGAAAATTGAAAGGTGGTTCTTAAATTAAGGAACGTTCTATTGAACGAAAACCTCCTACCTGATATTTACCGATCTGGCCAATTAGATTGTTGATATTTCAGTGATATTGATTAGTTATCAGATTGATCCCAGAAACCAACAATCTTAAGACAATTATATATTGAAGTTTCTTACTTTTATTCTACGTGAACTTGTAGAAAAATGTTTGAGACTAATCAAGATAGCTCTAGTAAAGCACCAAACATGTAGCTACAAGTTTTGATGTCTACTCCACTTCCTAACCCAAAGCCGGAGAAGCTAGAAAAATTTGATGGCACAGAATTCAAGAGGTGGCAACAGAAGATTCTCTTCTACTTGACCACTCTTCATCTGGCCAAATTCCTGTAAGAAGATCTACCAGAACCCGGAACTGATCGGGACTCAGTCCTTGCAGTCGATGCATGGACTCAAGGTGACTTCCTTTGCCGAAATTATATTTTAAATGGATTGGATGACTCTCTTTACAATGTCTTCAATCCTATCACAATGGCAAAGAAGTTATGGGCCAGTCTTGACAAGAAGTAATAGACTGAGGATGCTGGTACCAAAAAGTTCGTCGTAGGACGATTTCTAGAGTACAAAATGGTGGATAGTAAGACTGTAATCAGTCAGGTGTAAGAGTTCAAACTTATCTTGCACGAGATAAAAGCTGAAAGTATGATTCTACCTGAAACCTTTTAGGTTGCTACTATCGTGGAGAAACTCCGACCTGTGTGGAGAGATTTCAAGAACTACCTGAAGCACAAGTAAAAGGAGCTGAAGTTGGAAGATCTCATTGCGAGGCTTCGAATCGAGGAGGACAACAGAAAGTCTGAGAAAAGGAGTAGTAAGAACTCCTATGAAGCCAAAGCCAATGTGATCGAAGACTCAAAGGAAAAATCGTCTACTTCCAAAGGCTTAAAGCGGAAGAAGACTTTCTAGGGGTACAAAGGCAAGGTCAAAGAAGGCAAGAGCATGCGCTTCAAGGGAACCAGCTACATCTACAACAAAGAAGGGCATAAGGCGAATGAATGTCGCAGCCGTCTCAAAAAGAATAAGAAAAACCATCCACAGGCAAACTTGATCGACCATGCGTCGCCAAACCTTTCAGCTGTGGTATCAGAAGTGAACCTGACAACCAACAATAAGAATTGGTGGATAGACACTGGGGCTACTCGGCACATCTGCTCTAAGAAATTATTATTCTCTGAATATCAAAAACTGGAGCAAGATGAGCAACTATTCATGGAAATTCAGCCGTCTCAAAGGTTGAAGGAAAAGGCAAGGTCATCCTGAAGTGGATATCGGGGAAAAGCTTACTCTAAACGATGTGCTACATGTTCCAGATATCCGCAAGAATCTAATCTCTAAATCAATACTTAGTAAGAAAGAATTTAGAATGGTTTTTGAATCAGATAAATTTGTACTTACTAAGGGAGGGACGTATGTGGGAAAGGGTTATCTTGTTGATGGACTTTTTAAAGCCAATGTTGTAATGGTAGATAAAAAGTATATATATATGTACCCGAAGCTTATAAATAAAGGAAAATCTTCTGTTTATTGCTTGAGTCTCCTATTTTATGGCATGCTAGATTAGGGCATGTAAATTATAAGTTTTTAAAGAACTTGTCTAATCTAGGATATATTCCTAAACTCAACTTGGAAGAAATTCGCAAGTGTGAGATTTGTGTTGAGGCCAAGTTAGCGAAAATTCATTTCACTTAATTAATCGAAATACAGAACCTTTTATTGATGACTGTACGAGATACTGTGTGACTTGAAGTTTATGCCAACTAGAGGCGGTAAAAAGTATTTTATTACTTTTATTGATGACTGTACGAGATACTGTTATGTGTATCTTTTAAACAGTAAGGATGAGACAATAAATATGTTTATAACATATAAAGCCAAAGTTGAGAATCATCGCAATAAGAATATCAAGATTCTAAAATCCGATAGAGGCGGAGAATATGAATCAAATGATTTTAGTGAGTTATATGCTAAATTTGGTATAATCCATCAAACAACAGCACCATATACTCCTCAGCAAAATGGAATTGCTGAACGGAAGAACAAAACTTTGAAGGAGATGGTCAATTCCATGCTCGTAAGTTCTGGAACTCCGCAGAACTTGTGGGGAAAACTCTATTAACTGCAAATTATATTCTAAATAGAGTATCCCACAAGAAACTTGGTCTTATACCATTCGAGTTATGGCATGGAAGGACACCTTCCTACCATTACCTCAAAATGTGGGGTGCCTTGCAAAGGTGCTAGAACCATTACCTAAAAAGACTAAGTTGGGAGCAAAAACTATGGACTGTATATTCATAGGCTATGCCTTAAATAGTAGTGCCTACAGATTTCTGGTTTATAAATCAGAAATACCAGATATTCATGTAAACATGATTATCGAATATAGAGATGCTGTGTTTTTGAAGACATCTTTTTATACAAACGGGAAGCAGATAAGACTTCTAGAAAAAGAACACATGAGATGGCATTCAGGGACAAAAGCCCCGAGGAACCGATTGTTAATGCAGAAATTGAACCAAGAAGAAGTCAGAGATCTAGAATCTCAAAATCTTTTGGTCCAGATTTCATAGCATACGCTATTGAAAGCGAGCCTCAAACATTTAAAGAGGCTATGTCAACCCCAGAAGTACAAATGTGAAATGAAGTTATAAATAGCGAAATAGAATCCATACTAAGTAATCATACTTGGGATTGGCAAACTTGCCTCCTGGCAGTAAACTATTAGGTGTAAGCGGATTTTCAAAAGAAAATTAAAACCCGATGGACCTATCGATAAGTACAAGGCTAGATTAGTAGCCAAGGATTATCGACAAAAAGAAGGACTTGACTACTTCGATACTTATTCACCTGTAACAAGAATAACATTCATTTGGATATTGATTGCAATTGCAGTATTGCATAACTTAGATATCCAGCAAATGGATGTCAAGACTGCATTCTTAAATAGTGAATTAAATGAAGAGATATATGGAGCAACCTGAAGGATATGGAGCAACCTGAAGGATTTATAATCTAGGGCCAAGAACACAAAGTGTGTAAATTAGTAAAATCCTTATACGGTCTAAAACAGGCTCCAAATAATGGCATGAGAAATTTGACAGTGTCATGATCAAAGATGGTTTCACTATCAATGAATGCGATAGTGTGTTTACACTAAAATAGTTAAAAATGCATGTATCATTGTTTGTCTTTATGTAGATGACATGTTGATACTTGGGACTAATATTGAAATTATTACGTCCACTAAAAGAATGTTATCCAACAGTTTTGACATGAAGGATCTGGGGGTTGCTGATGTAATTTTAGAAATTAAAATCACTAGAACACCAGATAGAATCAGTCTATCTCAATCTCACTACGTGGATAAGATGATAAAAAGATTCAAGGATCATAGGATAATGGAGAATACAAATTCTTTTCTCCCACACGTCAACCTTCATAAGAATACAAGAATTAGAATACGCCAGTTGGAGTATTCTCAGATTATTGGAAGTCTAATGTATTTGATGAATTGCACTAGACCCGATGTTGCTTACACTGTAAGCAAGTTAAGCAGATACACTAGTAATCCTAGTGATCAACATTGAACTGCTCTACTATAAGTATTGGGTTACGTATCACATACCAAGGAATATGCCTTGAGATATGGACAGTATCCACCTGTACTTGAAGGATACAGTGATGCTAATTAGATTGCAGATTCTGAGGAATCAAAATCAACTAGCGGATACGTATTTACTCTAGGAGGAGCAGCGGTATCCTGAAAATCTTCCAAGCAAACATGTATTGCCCGTTCCACTATGGAATTAGAATTCATAACCTTAGATAAGGCTGGAGAAGAAGCAGAATGGCTTCGATAATTTTTGGAAGATATACCATTATGGCAAAAGCCAGTGCCCGCTATATGTATACACTGTGATAATCAAGCAGTTATATCTAGGGCACAAAATGTTATATACAACGGTAAGTCTAGACATATTCGTCGTAGATATAATATTGTGAAGCAGTTGCTCTCAAATGGAATTATCTCTATTGACTTTGTCTCGTCAAACGATAATTTAGCAGATCCGCTTACTAAAGGTTTAAGTGGAGAGCGAATAAACTGCGCATCGAGGGAAATGGGCCGAGTCAGCTTAATGGAAATCTCACTTAGTGACTGAAAATCCCAAGGACTAAGTTCAAGAGGAAAAACTAGTTATGATTGACTCAGCAAGTAAGCACTTGGGAGCTTGACTCCAATCATTCCTAAGGTGCACATAAGTGCTTTTCTATAAGTGGATTAAGGATAAGCTTAACGCTTTTAATGATTCCTATATCTTGTTACTAAACAAGTAGAGTAGAGTAAACTACTCTTAACAGGACGATCACCTATGTAAGTATAGAGTTGGGTTGGCTCTTTGGGAATTTCTATGGAGGCTGTTATTCCCTAAAGATACTCTCTGAAACTAAGAATGTCCAGGGCCAAAATGGACACAACAGAGAATCAAAGTTGATTTGAAAAGTCACTGTGTGAAGTTTGTTGACTTGGCTTACACTAACGGCTAACAGTTTAAGACCTAGTTCACTGATTAGCCAGTAAGTCCAATAAAGCTTTCGCTATGGAAGGTTCAAGACCTAGTTCACCTATCCTATGCAGTTTCTTTTCTAAAGTATCTTTCACAATAGAGTCAATCTCTTTGTGTGTCAAGTCCTTGAATCTCCATTCATTGTGGGGGATTGTTGGAATATAAAGAATATATATGTGAATCTTTGAATTAGATTACGACGAGATCCGTTGATCGAATCAATTGGATGATGGTTGGAGTGAGTTCTCCTTCCATTGGGGATGAACGTGGTATATTCACATGTTCAGTTCCGACTTCGAATGAATGAGATATTCAAGTCCAAAGATTGCCTAATTCAAAGCTAAAATGAGACTAAACGTAGCTAAAGGCATTTAGTCCCATATTGGCCATGGGATGAAAGTTTGTAGTGTCTAATAGAGAAAATTGGGAAAAAAGGGCGTGCCCTCTGGGTACTTAGAGTTTTCGCGCGCGATTGGGAGGAAACCATGCCCGCACATGCGGGCGCACGCCGCCGCTAGCGGCGGCGGTGGCTGCGGCCAGCCGGCGGCGCCAGTGCCAGGCCGAGCTTGAGCTCGGGCTCGGGTCCGGGTCCGGGTCCGGGTCCGGGTTCGGGTTCGGTTCCCTACCCGGCCTGGTTCTTTTTGAATCGGGTTTCACGGGTATGGGTTACGAGCATACCCGCCCCGCTATCCAAATCCGAACCGCCCCGCCAACGGACCCGCTCCGCTATTCGGATCCAAACCGCCCCGCCAACGGCTGTCCGTAAACCGTCGCGACGGTTGGGCGGTTAGACGGTTGCGACGGTTGAACCGAACAATTACAACGGTTCAGACTAAACCGTTGCAACTGTTGAATCGGTTCGGACCAAACTGCCCCCTCCCGGAGTGCTATAAATAGCGCTCCGTTTTTTCATTCTAAAAAACACCAACAGCAAGAAAAAAATCTGCCTTCTAAAGGAGATTCTCTCTCTCTCTCTCTCAGTCTTAAAGTGACTTCCAACGGGAACTGAGAATTCAGTTTCCGAAGCAACTTCTAAAAGAGATTCAGCAAAAATTCATTTTGAAAGAGGGCTCAGAAAATTCAACAGATTCTTTAATAGAATTGTTGTCTGAATCTGGGACTTCCGAAGAAAAATATTCTTCAACCTTCCTTCTTCCTCTACAGTAGGTGCTCCTCTAAAGTAAAAGCAAATATTCTCCTAAAATTTGTCTTTGTCCCGCTGTTTCAATAATCCTGTGAAGATACTGGTTAACTACGGTTTGACCGTACGGTGATTTGATAGTGCTATCCAAATACCGTGAAGGAGTGTTGTATCTTAGGAGACCAGCGTCCAGTAATCCGTTAGCACCGGTGCGGGGGACGTAATTATCTTAAGGAGATTCGCTTTAAGCGTACCTCACTCCAAGTACAGTATAAGTGAATTAATTTTTTTATATAGGGGATATACTGATATTCAGTATATTGAGACTGATTTATACCAGTCTAATTAGTGTTTAACCAAGGAAGAAAATTGAAAGATGGTTCTTAAATTAAGGAACGTTCTATTGAACAGAAAACCTCCCACCTGATATTTACCGACCTGGCCAATTAGATTGTTGATATTTCAGTGATATTGATTAGTTGTCAGATTGATCCCAGAAACCAATATATTCTTGATACCAAATATTATGCAAATAAGGCTGTAAGTTATACTAGGAAGAGAGAAGATTTTTATTGATTCAACTTGATGAAAACAACTAATTACATGGCCTTTATGTAGGGCCTAAAGATAAACATGAAAATTAACAAAATTAAATATATTCATGCAATATAAATAGATTAGGTTCATCCCCTTGACTACATCACAAAATACGAAGTGTTTTGTTCAATGTATGAAGAGTATTTTCCAATGTATCTGAGACACGAGAAGTTTATTGTTAGCTTCAATGTGTCTTGAGAAACCGAGGAGACAAATGGGATACGAAGAAGTCTTGCTTATATTTCCAACATATACTACTGATTGGCACAAGGAATTGTTGATGAAAAGATGCCACAAGATGAGCCTCGCTAAATGCTACTACTATCTAGTCGTTTTGGGTACTGAGTTCATATGTTCAATCTTTTGTAAAGATGCCACCTTCTCGGTATTTATCACTGTACTCATTTCTTGACCCTGGAATTTTTTACTTGTAGAAACATTGCTTCCTAGCTGCTGCTGTAGGAACTGATACCCTATGTTGATTAAATGATAAGTTAATGGTACTACATTTGATTCTACCATTCATTTTAGCCAGCCATTTGTTAGCTTGCAATCTTTTCTTCCTTTCGTTGGTGGTGGGTGTTTGGAGTTTTTTTTTTCCCCGTCTAAACTTGTGTTTCAAACTGTCATTAATTCAATCTCATTTGTCAATAACTTTTCAAAGCTGTCACAGAACTTTTAATTAAATTTTAGCTATGCTGGTCATACTGTCTGAGATGTCATCAAGTTGTATAAGCTTTTGATTATGAAATTTCGTCAATAATTGGTTTGGTTTGTCAGAAAATGGGGCTTTCCAACTTGTTATCTTGCTAAGCATTTTCTTTACTAATCTTTCCGGTGCTTATTTTTATCGATATAAATGTATTTGTCATTGTCATGCAATTGACCTTACTCTGTGAAACAAAAACCGCGTAAGGTTATTGACATATGCCTGCGGCTCTTATCCCTTCATCTATTTTATTGCCTCACGAGATGTGTATCAACGTCTCATTCAATCTCTGCTGTTTATTTGGCAAGCCATGTGATTCTGAAGTCGTACATTATATGAAAGGACCAATTTTTGAGAAGAATTCCTAAAGTCAAAATGCCAGACTTTATACAAGTTAGAAACTTGGAATGCTTCATAAAGTTACCGGTTTGCTTTCTTTTTTCAAAGATGTATTTGATTTAATATCTGTTACTGTTGGATACTTCTAACATAGCAGCAGTATATATGCACCTGTTTCTATTGATGCAACTAAATTGATTCTGTAAAGGAAGTTCACTAACATGTTCATATGCAAGATGAAGTATCTGTAGATTGGGGATGGAAAATCATGCAGAGAATAAAGTGCATATGTTGCACTTTGGAATTGTACAAGTTAATTAAGAATATAACTGAAATCAGTTGACATGTTTCAGCTCTCTTTATTGTATTATGTACATATTTTTGGTTTCAGTAAAGAAGTAACAACTGAAACTAGTAACAAAACTCGGCTTGTTCAAAACAACAACATAAATGAAGTAGAATTAAAGTGCAATGGAATTAATAGCTGCGAATATGGTGTAAGCATCAAGAAAATACTGGTATTCTAATATATAGTATTTGACCATGTTGTCATCATCATATAATATATACATTATACACACATAAATCTTCATCCTACATTAAGATAATTCAATAATATTCTTCTTCCACAAGCTTACGCACTCTCTGTGATACATTAAGATATGTGAATGTCAGTTACATATGATTGATAATAATTCTAATAATTTATTCTATGAATCTTCATTCTTTTTTAAAATACTATTCTGTCTTGTGTTCATGGGGAACATACAAGTACTTAGATTAGTACTTGTAATTTGATTTTTTGAGAAAAGTTGTTTAATATTGTATTACTCCAGGTGTGAGATTTAGGTAGTGTTTCCATGTGGGAGTTAAGTTTTTCTTGACCAGGTTCTTGTTCTGAGAGGAGTTATTATGACATGTGGGAGGTAGCTCTCTACTAAATAAATTGCCATGTTAGTCTCAAAAGATCTAAATAAACAGCTTGTTTGGTTTTGTTTTTTTAAACTTGATCGTGCAAAGATACAAGCCAAATTTGTAAGATTTTTGGATTAAAATTTACATAAAACAAGGCTTTTCCCCATGTTTTCTCAACCCGAATCATGGTGTTTTGTGTTTCAGAACTTTCAATGAAGGTGTTTGGATCCGTATTTCAAAGTAATATAACCGATCAGTTTGATTGTTGGAACTGACTTCAGTTATCGGATTATAGTTTTCCATATGATGTTAGTGATTTTGTGAGCAAGCTTCTATGTTTTGTTTGCTCTTTTGTTAAAAATGAATTAGTTAATCTAAAACACCGATTTGGGATTATCTTTAATTCACATGATGCTATTTTTCATGATTTGATAAAATAGATGAACCTAGAACCAGAGAACACTTTAGATTAGTGTGATATTAACTACTTCAGGGTAAAATTAGAGAAAACACTTGTATGTTATCACCATATGAAACTATGAAAATTAGTAGAAAACAATCAAGTACTATGTGTGACATTAGTTTAGTGTCTTTACAGCTAATGCGATAGCTCACGTGAGTTTCACATGACCCTATCTGACTTAGCCGAAATTTCCTTACTGAATTCAGTTCTTCTGAAATAAATTTTGTGTTTTTAGGAGTTTCATCTAAAAAATCAGTTTAGTGTGGGTATTTTGCCTAATTTTCGTTGTTATGGTTTATGTATTTTCACACAACCTTGCCCATAACCCACATCCACTAATGTCAAAGGTCGAAACTAATATCAAGCTTAGTGCAAGGGAGTTTTCTATTGATTTTCATGAACTATACATGGGACTTTTCTATAGGTTTTCATAGTTTTTAATGATAACTTCTTGTTTAGCCTAACTTAATCCCAATTACCAAAGGGTATACAACATCTAATATTCTATCTAACAACCTTATCCTTGCATTTCTTTTACTTCTCCAAAGATTTGGGCGATCTCAGTCAAGGCCTACATGGCCGAATCCAACACTCACAAGTGTCATTCTCTCTGTGCTCCCCTTAATCACCCACAAATTAGTTTATCTTAACACCAGAGCTCCTCTCATCAAGTTTAAAGGCCAAGCAGAAGAAGAATCCAAATTGCCCTTTTGAGCAGGCACCAGCTCTTAACCCCCCGAGTCCTGCGGTCCTGCAAGCAAAAAGGCCAAGGCACAAAGCATCAAGAATTGGTCTTTATCTAAATTAATTCACTTGCATCATTCCATCCTATCGCCATAGGGGGATTGGGGAGTTATTCTTGCCTTGTTCTGCTCTCTGGCTGAAATCTTTTTGGCTTCATTTAACAAATGAAACAGACACATCCAAAATCTCATTCTTGTTTTAGTCCTATTTGTTTCACCTAACTTCCACGTCTCAGAGCTGAACAGTTCCTAATGAGAAAAATGTGAGGAGCACGAACGGAGCCAAACTAGGCCAGATACATGGAACAAGGCAGCTCTTATGTTGATATCATTGCACAAGAAAAAGTCTTTTTGTAATCTCCCTAAAGATTCATAACATGGGATGAATCCTATTTTCCCAATCCTTAGCCCTCGACATAATGTAAGCCTGCCATCCAGTTCATTGAGATCCATCTGTCCTGTTGGAAACTTGGAGAAACTATTGTTATCTTATTTAGTCCAACAGTTGTTAAATGTGTTGCTGCGGGCAATTGACTGTGGGAGATTCTAATCTCAGATGATTGGTTCATGAATACAGTGATGATGCAGACAAAGAAGTGATGACACTGGCTAGATCTCGTTCTAACACAAATGAATCCTGAAACGAACCTTAAGTCGAATCCACAAGTAAAAGAACTCGTATCCATGAGCAAAAAGGCAACAACTCGAAACCATAAGTAAGTTAAGAGGAAAAACTCAATTTTATTGATCAAAAGTTGACCCCAAAAACAAAGATAAAATGACCTTAAATAGACTTTAAAAATAGTAGTCTAATCTAATTAGAAAACTAAAATTAAAGAAACAAAACGAAACAATTTGGAATCCAATTGGACCGGAAATAAAATCCTACACAGAATCAAAAACAGTCAGTGGCAATATCGACTAATAAGAAGTCTAGAAAAATTTTCTACTCTCTATTGCACAAAATTAGTCGACTACTGAGACTTGTCAGTCGAATATTGAAATAACCCATCTCTCTTATTATGGACCTAGTCGACTAATATTTGGGGCCAGTCGACTAATATGTATTTACTGTTATATCTGCTGCTGTATCAGCTCCTCATTGCCCCGATCTCTACATCAGTCCATCCATCTTCAAAAGCACTAGCCCTCGAGTTATATTCTTGGTATAACTGCTTGGTATGGTGGTTTGTGTAGAGATCCACCACATTGAATGTCTTAGACATCGTCATATCGTTTGGAAGATCCATAACATAAGCATTATCATTAATCTTCTTCACGATCTTAAACGACTCATATTTCTTTGGCTTCAACTTATATAAGCACCATAGGAATTTTCTCCCCCGTAAGTACATCATATCATGTCTTCTTCACAAAATATTTTCTCATGCCTCTTATTGTCAGTTGCCGTCTTATACATTGCATTAGATTTTTCTAACTTCAATCGATCCTCTTCTAGAACATCTAGGACTTGTTTGGCCATGACGCTAGCTGCGCTACTAAACTTCCCCTCAATTGGCACTAGCTGCACCACTGATACCACTTAACGTAGACAAACAAGCGAAGTTACTGGTTAGATCTCGTTCTAACACCAATGAACACTAAAAAGAACCTTCAGATAGGGAAAGTACTTGAATCTACGGGCAAAAGAGAATAACTCGAATCCACGAGCAAATTAAAAGGGAAAAACTCAATGTATTGATCAAAAGTTGCTTCTAAAAACAGAGATATAATGGTCTTAAATAGGCTTTAAATGTAGTAGTATAATTAACTAGGAAACTAAAATAAAGAAACAAAAACGAAATAATTTGGAATCCAATTGGACCGAAAACGAAATCCTAAACAGAATCTAAAAACAGTCATTTACAGTATTAGTCGACTAGTGCTAGGGACTAGTGGACTAATAGAAGTCTAGAAAATTTTTCTACTCTCTATTACATAAAACTATTCGACTACTGAGATTCGTTAGTCGACTAATAAACTCCAGGGGTAAGTCGACTATTGAAAGAACCCATCTCTCTATTTAGAGACCAAGTCGACTAATATTTGGGGCTAGTCGACTAATAGGTATATGATGATGTTTCTGTTGCTTATTAGCTTTTCTGTTGTCCGGATCTCCTACATCTATCCCTCCCTCTTCAAAAGAGCTCGCCCTTGAGTTATATTCTGAGTGCAACTGCTTGGTAGGGTGTTCTGCATAGAGAACCACTCCAATGCTAACTCCACAAGCATCACATTCTAGTTTAAACACTTTTTCAAAATCAGGAAAAGTCAATATGAGAGCATTGGTAAGCTTATCTTTGGTAGTGTAAGAGCTTCGCCTCGGTCCAAAAGAAAAGAATCTTTCCTCTTCAAGCAATCGGTGGTAGGAACCACCAAATACTGAAATTTCATATGAAACACCGATAGAAAGTAGCCTAAACCATGAAAACTCATCACCTCCATGGAACTCTTAGGTGTAGGCCACTCTCATATTGCCTTTATCTTTTCTTCGTCAACATGAATTCTTTGAGAGCTAACTACAGACACCAAGAATATCAAGCTGCTAATCATGAAGCTGCACTTCTTCAAGTTGATATATAACTTGTTGTCTTGTAGCACCATCAACACCTCCCGCAGGTATTGCATATATTCATCTTCACTCGAACTGTAGATAAGGATGTCGTCAAAGTAAACAACCACGAACTTCCCCAAGAATGACTTCAATACTTGGTTCATCAATCTCATGAAAGTGCTAGGGGCATTGGATAGTTCAAAAAGCATAACATCCACTCAGATAATCTCTTTGGAGTCTTGAACGTCGTCTGTCACGCCCCGCTTCCTAAAATACGCTGGAGCAGAGAAGCGACGCAAGTCAGCGACTTATATACGCGAGGAGAATACTCGACGTATATACGCAAAGCTTAGAGTAACCTGAGCAAGCTACATAAAAATCTACTATAATAAATCATAATCACTGCAATAACTTATATAATTGTCCACAATGATAAAAATGAATACAAAAATGGAATAACGATGAGTCTTATATATATATATATATATAATATATATATATTATATATATATATATTATATATATATATATATATATGGAAGTAAGGAAACTACAGAAACATGAATAAAAGGAAGACAATAATATCAAAATAGGTGGAGATAAACTCAAGCTCCTCACAATATGTCTGGTCTCATCGAACACCTGATCAATAAAACGAAACATCCAATCTCTGGACGTGCAAATCAAGGGTCGTCAGAAAGTGACCCAATAAGTGTGTAAAATAAAAGGAGAAGATGCATGTGCATATAATGCGATGGAATATAATATAATAATGAAATGGTCAAGCATGAAGACACTATAACATACCTCATATAAATAAACAATGATGATAACGGACTACTCTAAAACCATGTGGTAAAGTCAGGTGTCTATCACAGGTGTATATATCAGGTGGATAGAGTCAGTCAGTGCTAGAGTCTAGTGTACAATCAAGTGTCCAACAAAGTATACATGTATCGGGTGAATACAATCAGTCACAGTACATTATAAACAATTATTATTATTTATTATGCCAGGGAACACCAACTATCACATGTAATAGACGCATCCCATACTACGTATATTACACATGTCAATCATGATCCTATATTATTGAATCTGATAGAAGTGACGTTGTCCGTGCTTTAGGTGGGTTTCGTGCATCGGAACCACGACCCAATCACCTGGCACTGAACTAGATCTTGTCGCTAGGTAGTCAATAATAATAACAATGGAAACAATACGAGATGTCAGTCATCCCCCGAAACCCTGTAGTGGAACCGTATCTCAGCTGCGCAACCTGTATCCTAGATCCACCCAAAATACAGCCGCTGTCTCCTCTGTCAATTTCTCCAATCCCAGTATAAATTGGCATTTATATTTATTTATAACAACTAATATCCATGTTATTTCTATTACTGGGACAATACGGTGGCAGTAACAGTGTCAATGGTGTTAACAATAACAAAGCGAATAATATCACCATGTAAACGGTAGAACAATAGAATAATGTATTCATTATGGTCTGACAATATTCTCCCAGTAATTTTCAGTAACATAATTTAATACAATAACAAGTCCGAATATTGCTTAATAGACAGTCTCATCTAGAACTAATCAATATCTCATCATCTGCACTAGGATACAATAGTAACTGACCCATCAACTTTTAGTCTCAATACAATCATCGTGAATATCAAGTATAATTCCATGTCAAAGTAATCTGGTAAGCAAACCACCATCTCAATGAATCAATAATTAGTTCTCTCACCCTATCAATTACTCTGATCCTCAAGTCATCGATATATTCATTCTCTAAGTCACTGGTATATTCAAGTCTAAATATATATAGCTGCTCAGTTACATGTAACCAATCCTCATATCCAATCCATTCAAGATTATTAATACACTCTACTTCAACCAAACTCAATCGCAAATCAAAGTAATAACTCAACTATATAAAAGTATGTTCCACTAGTCCTGCCCAATCCAATCTATGCTATTCTTTAACCTTAAGTCAAACTCTACTCCAACACGGTCCCCTGACAAATCCAAGTTTAAAGATCCAGCTTATGAATGAAGCCACAACCCTATATGATATTTCTCAAGATCCAATCTATCTCTCGTCTGAATCGTCAAGTAAGGTAGGCTAACTCTCTGATAAATAATTCATACAAAATTCAAATGTTAAATCATAATCAAGAGCTAAGCCGACCTCAAAGATTTAATCAGATCACGGTCCGAATGTATCATAACAAGGTCTGATCTAAATGTAAACCGCTAAATAATGACTAATGAAACAATAATACTTCAGTGACGAATATCGATCCAAATATATTTGACATCAACGATATATCTGATCCACCATAACCAAGATCCAGCTCTTTTATAGTATAATAATTCATGACTTGTCCAGTATAAAAGACTCAACCTATCAATGAAGCAAAATCTCATTTAATAAATCCTCGAATTTACAATTCAATTCTCATCCGGTTATTACTAATAAGGAAAATCATGACTATCACCCGTTAGCCTAGAATACCGAAACAAAATGATAACAGTAATGATAACAGGGTACACGATATATCAATAAGATAATATCAGAGCATAACAGTATAACAATAGTTACCAGCATGAACTAAATAATACAGAAATCATATATATATATATATATATATATATATATATATATATATATATTATATATATATATATATTCGCATGAAATAATAAGATAAAATGCTGAATTTAAAATAGACCAATAAATAAACACTCACATGAAATGACGTGATTTTTGATCTGAATCGTTGTATGGTCTTCACTGCACGAATCGGTACGGATCTCCGAATCATCCCGTGTGTCAGTCTTCGAATTGCCTATGTATCGGGTCCATAATGGACACAAATCTGAATCTCTGCAACGGGTCCAGATCTCACTAAACGGGTCCGGATCATTGTACGACGCAACCATATACATATAGAGAGAGAGAGAGAGGAATTAACACCCACACATAACACACGCTCACATACATATATACAACACGCACGACACACACACTCTACACACACGTGCATACACTCAAGCATACGTGCATATACTTACATACTCATACATACAAACATAAATACATACACATTAACACATATACATACCAATACACACATGAAGATACCACTAAACACACCCACACTTTACATAAAATGAAAAGAGAGAGAGAGAGAGAGAGAGAGAGAGTACGTGAGAGAGAATACGTGAGACATGAAGAAGGAGGCCTCAGCCATGAGCTGACGATGGCGGAGGCCGATGTTGCGCTAGGTGATGGCCTGCGGAGGAGGTGGAGCTCCTGGGGCTATCGCGGAGTGGTTCTGAGGTGCTCGCGCTCGTCGGGGAGAGGGGAAACCCATGGTGCTGTAGTGGATGCGGGTGCATGGAAATGGGGAAGAGCTCGGCAGAGGTGTTGGGGGTGGGGGCTCGGCCAAGTGGAGGAGAGGGCTACCGGCCCATGGTGAGAGACATGGGAGTGTGCGTGGAGACTCGGCCAAGGATGACAGTAGCATGGCCTGATGTTGCGGTGGAGGGGAGAAGGAGATGTGCTCTGCAAAGCTTCGGTGAGGTGTGCGCGCATGGGGTGCAGCATGGAGAGAAGCTCCAGGAGAGATGAGGGCACGGCCTAGATGGCTCCGTTGGTGAGGAGATGAGGCACGGGCTAGTGGGAAAGGAGGCCAGGGTGATAGAACCTGGATGTGTGTTGCCGTGGGGGAGAAGAGAGGGCTCGGTTGTGTTGGTGGAATTGCTTGGCATGGGAGTCTGATGGTGGATAGGAGAGGGTGATGTGAACATTGGGGAGATCTCATGGGGGTATGCTGGACCAGAGGACATGGGGGAGCTCCAGGTGGTGGCGGCCTGAAGTGGGGAGAGGCTGCCGTGGGGGCGCGGGTTGCATGGCCAAAGGGAGGAGGCTTGGGTGTGCTGCAAGGGGTGCTGCCTACCATGGTGGTGGCGTACTCCAGGGTATGGTGGGGAGGTGGTTTGCTGGTTGTTAGAGAAAGGGGTATGGTGTGACGACTATCTCAGGGGGAGGAAAAAGAGAAAAAGATAATTAAGGGGGATTAGGGTTAGGGTTAGAGTATATATAGGAGTTTAATGGGTTTGAGGGTAAATGGATTAGGATAAATGAGTAATGGGTATATGGTATAGATCTCAATGGTAATAGGTTATGGGCTTAAGAAAATGAAAGGAAAAAAAAGAAGGAAGAGATAGGATTGGTTTTGGGCTCCAAGAATTGGGCTTGGGGAAAAAAATAGAAAAAAATGCAATAACAATAATGTGAACAATAATAATAAGTACTTACAACAGGGGTAATAAATAGTAACAAATACAAAATACATGTACACACTTTAAAAATACTATTATTTATTATTAATTGATATTATAAATAGGGATATTACATCTTTCATTTATCTCCCGGCCTAATGCGAATTTGATGGTAGCCACTCCTTAGATCGATCTTTGAAAACATGCACGATCCTCCCAATCGATCCAACATATCATCAAGATGAGGTATAGGAAATGAATATCTAATAGTGATCTTATTGATGACTTAGCTATCCATGCATATGCGTCAATTTTCATCCTTTTAGTGTCAAAAGGTTGTACCGCATACGGACTCATGCTCTCTAATGTGTCCTTTATGTATAACTCTTCGACCTGGTTCCTTATAACTTCACTCTTTTTAGGATTCATTCGGTACTGTGGGAGGTTAAGTAGACTTGCTCCAAGAATAAGATCAATGTGATGTTGGATATCCCTCATGGGTGGCAGTCCTTCCAGAAGCTCGTCATAAACAGCTCTTTTGAACTCCTCCAATATGGGCTTCATCTTCTCAGAAACTACAATGGATGGAGCGACTTCTTCTTTGACCACCAAGACAAATCTTTGCTTTGTCTCTTTTGATTCCACCAAGAACTCACCTCGGTTGCATACGAATATAAACTTTGGCTTCTTTTCTTGTGTTGGCTTTGGAACAGGTGGAATAGGCTTCATGGCGATCCTCTTGACCTCCCAAATGGACATATAGATGTTCATCTTGTCCCAATGGGTATCATCAATGTCATATTGCCATGGTCTCCGAAAAAGTATGTAACATGCATTAATATCGACAACATCACAAGCAACGAAATTTTGATAAAACTTGCCAATTGAAATAGGGACATGATAAAGATCCATTACCTTGATAGAGGGGCCTTTTTTGATCCACTCAATAGTGTAAGGGTGAGGGTGTGGTTTCATCTCTAGCTCAAGTAGTCCACTAATGCACTAGAAATGATGTTCTCGCAACTTTCATTGTTGATGATGAGGTAGCACACCTTGTTTTTGACCGAACACCTTGAATAGAAGATTTGATGCCATTGTGTAATGTCGGGGCTTTTTTGTTACATAACAATCGATGTACCACATAGGTGGCTGACTCTCGATGCTCTTGGGCAAAGTCGGAGTCTTTCAGCTCAGTCTTAATTTTCATTTCGTCTTCATCCTTATAATCTGCCATGTTGACTTGCCTCCTCCTTGGACACTTAGTGGACTTATGTCCAGGTTCACTACACCTGTAACACTTACCAATACCTGACTTGACGTATGGATTCTCCTTACCCTTTGTAATGGGGGATGCCGTCGTCACTGAGTTTGCTATAGGGGCATCAGTTACCTTATGGGCTGGAGGTCGATCACCCGATGTAGAGCTCTGATGAGTTCTTGTATTGCTAGATGTCTTCTCTGCTACACTCTTGAAATGTGAAGCTTTATTTTGCAACCTCTCAATCTTCATGACCTTGTTGTGGATTTCATCAACGAAAAACACATCATGAAGGTCACGCGATCTTGGATAGGGTACTTTAAACCGCTGATGTACTTTATCGCTTGTTGTTCTTTCATCATGGATAGATCACACGTAATGAGAGGAGATAGAACTCATTCGTATATGCCGCAACAGTCCTTGTACCTTGTTTGTAGTATTCAAATTGATTGTAAAAAATTTGTTGGTAATCAGATGGAAGGAATCTATCTTGTAGGACTTGTTTTATGTGTCTCCATGTCATTATGAGTGGCTTGCCTTGGCATCTCTTTGTGATTTGTAATTAGTCTCACGATGCGGCTGCTCCTCCCTTGAGCTTGTATGCCATAAACTTGACATTCTTCTCCTCGGGGACGTAAATGATGTCAAAAAACTTCTCCACTTTATAGACCCAGTGTCATGCCCTGCTGCCCGAAATACGGAGTACGGGCACGTGACAATGGCCAGCAGATATTCATGAAAAGCGAAATCTCTTCCATGAATATCTTACGTTGTAGTAAAGGAGCCAAATTCTCGCACACATATACAACAGACACCCAGATGTTTCATTTCACATAAAAGACATACATCTACAATAGTCTTTATCTGAATACAAAAGTGAACATAACAAAATAGGAATACAAAAGATACAATTATGGCGGGTCATCACAACAAGACCAAATGCCAAAATACATAAGATAAAGTACTTCGAACTCACGCCTGGTAGTCTTCCTGGGTTCCTTCAAACAGTGGCTCGTCCGTCTCCTCAAGTTCTGATGCTACAAATTAGGGTCCGTCAGTGGCCTGGCCTGGACAGACCTGGCTCTGATACCAACAGAACCATTATCACGTCCCGCTTCCCAAAATATGGAGTATAGGGACGTGACGATGGCCAACAGATAATTACGAAGAGTGAAATCTCTTTCGTGAGTACCTTAGCCTGTCAACAATGAGCAGGATAGTACACATATATGCATATACAACCAAGCGCAAGGATACAAGCACATATATGAAGCACAGAATCATAACCAATATCATCCACCATATCTGAATAAGACAAGCCAAGAAAGAGAAACTAACTCACCGAAGTGAGGTTGAACCATAATGGGATCTACGATAAACTCTCTATACCGATTTTCTGATCAAGATACTGAAAAATAATAAAGTCCATCAGAAGCGTACCAATAAGAGTACACGAAGGGACAGTAAAAGAAGAATATGAAAAATGTAGTAACTGCACAAATAAGGTATTGAAATAATAAGAACAATATGATTAGCATTATCGGAAACTGAAAGTAACAACAATAATAGGAATAATCGAGACGATAGATCATGTACAAGGAGACCGTGCATGCATAGTGTGACATGTATATAATGAATATGAGATGTCCTGGACGAGTAACTGTCATGTAACATAATCACAAGAATACAAGATTACAACTTAATATTACATACTCAGTCCTGGAATATCATGTAATCAAGATAATACATGATATGATGCAAGTGCATATGTTTAGCATTTTATTAAGCTTATACTAATGCAACCATCTTATGCCCCATCCCACAGTACAACTGCATATCAAACAAGTGATGCGTTAGTGGATCCTGATAGCAGAGAAAAAACAGTTCACTATACTCAGGTATCATGTAACATGTAATAACAGGTGCGCGCATAAATCTCAAAAACACAAGATCACGTGTGGAAAGGCCCTCGGAGGAGCCGACCTTCCAAGCACACCTCCCTGATTTTCCCTGCTACCAGTCTCCCCCAGTAACCCGGCTTGGTTAATTTCATTAATCAATGCAAGTGCAAGATAGCGTGTGACTCAGTGTACATGATCCGGAATCAGCATCAAGTGACTACAACGTGTATCAAAAATTTCGATAAAATGGAAAACAGTGACAATATCGAGTGACAAATGCATAATAGTGTAAGTGATATCGGTAAATGCAAAGTAGTGCAGGTGATGTCAATGTCATGTAATCTAAATGTCAAAGTAAATCGGTCATGATCATATGTCATAATCCAATAAAATATTCTCAAACAATTCCTTAAACTATAAAGGTCAATTTTTCTTCGATTAATTTTCAGTAATATCGGGATCACAATATCAATCGATATATAATCTTTATCCATCAACCATTATAGATCCTAGTGTCAGCATCTATCACATGCAAGCAATAATGTCAATTTAAGTTGGATGCATGCATGAACAGTAACGAGATGCAAACATGATATGTAACCCCCAGATCCCTGATATACGTATCACAGTATCAGTGCTCGATACGACGTATAAAGTTGATTTGACCTTCTTGGTAGTCTGATTGAGCCGATTTCAGTTTCAGATATTATTTTCTAATATTTTAGATTTTTTAGATTTTTTTGGAATTTTCCTGGATTATTTTAGAAAATCTCTGTAGTCGGTGTCGACCGATACTGGTAATCGGCTCTACAATTTTTAATTCACAAATAGAGTTGTATTTTGGGAATCTACTTTCACATTATGTCTTAAAATCATATTTTCTATGTTATGATATTTTTAGAGATTTTTCTGAATTTATCAAAAATCGGGCTAAACTGGTATCGCCCAATATCGGCGATACGCTCTACGATTTTTAACTTATAAACCGGATAGTATTTCTAGAATCTGATTTCGCATTACTTCTCAGCAGAATATTTGCTATTTTACAAAAAAATTGAGAACCGTTCAGAACTAGTCAAAATTTTTACCAAATAAAATAATATTTTCAAATTCCTAATTTTCTATTCATTTTCTCCCTTCCTCTTTTCTCCAAACTTCTCAACTTTTCCCACCGCCTTTCTCCACTGACTTTAATTAACCGACTCCCCTAACCTCCCTCTAACCCATTTCATCATCTCTCCCCCCTCTAAATAAAACTTTCTCCCTCTCTCTTTCTCTCTCTAATTTACTTCTAACAAAATCTCTCTTTCTTTCTCTCTCTACCCCTCACTCTCTCTATTCCAGTAGGCCAGAGCCAGAACCACTGGCGGCTGCCACTGGCGCGCCGGGCCATCGCCGCTGGCAGGCCGGCGCTGGTGGCTGGCGCACCACCGCGCCCTCCGGCCATGCGCCACACCCTGTTCCTCTTCTTCTTCTTTCCTTCTTCTTATTTTTCTTCTTCTTCCCCTATTCTTCTTATTCTTTTATTTCTTTTCTTTTTCCAGTTCTTCTCTTTCATCTTCTCCTCCTCTTCTTCTTCTTCTTCCAAGTATCCTCCTCTCTCTCTCTCTCTGATCATCGCCGGCGGCTAGATCCGCCGCCGGCAGGCCTCCATCGCCGCCGGCCAGCTGTGCTGGCCGGCCACAGCACCACAGCAGCGGCAGCAAGCGTTGTCGCTGCTGCTGTCTGTTGTTGGGTTCGGGTGTGAACCCGAACCCTATAACCCTATAGGGTTGGTACCCATTAACCCAAAGTACCCAATATCTATTTAACTTGAGTTATGGGTTTGGGTTATCAGATCCAAACCCGACCCGTTATCGTACCAACCCGCATCCAAAACCCAGTAAAGATAATATTACAGAAAATCACCTAATAATTTATCATATTTGCATTTTAATATATGTATTACATATTTAACCCGTTTATATGATTTCTAGCGTTCGAGCGATATTTGGAGCATCCGGACTCCGAATTGGACGATTCAGGAACCGTTGCGATCGTGAGAAAGAGAGCTACCTTTCATGGCTAGTTTGTAAGTATTTTCATTTTATAAATTATATTTATTCATGTTAAATTGAGTGATTGCTTTAGTTAATAACTCGTAGATATGGGTAAATCACTATAAATAGTAATTAAAATATATTTCATTATAGAGAATTCTATAAAATATAAGTAATAGATGATTATATCTATTTCATATGGTTTACTTACATCTATCACATCACTGGACATTGTCACTTCATTACTGCTACATGTATATCGTCACTATGACACTGTCACCATTACAGACCCACCGATACACTCGACACAGTATTGCATGTCAACCTCTGATACACTACACAGGACACTATCATTTCATGTTCATGACCACTGTTTCATGGATACGCGACACTGATATTTCATGTGCTAGTATCACTGTCCCACGGACATTCTAATACACTGAACGCACTAGATACCGTTATTTCATAATGTTCCATGTACATGTCTCACTCTTACATAGATACTGAGATTAATGACATTATTACTGCATGCTCATGAACCATTGATACACTGAGACGCTATTACGCTGGATGTCGCTACATGGATACTCTGTGCACAGTTACTTCATGTTCTTACACCATTGTTATATAGACACCCCGGTCTATATGCATTGATCGTCTATGTATTCCTGTTACATGGATCATGGATTATATTACTGCTTATGAATATTCTTGTATTCCCGTTATATTGAACAATGTTTATGCAACATGAATTATTATTACATGAGTAATCCGTCCTGTATTCTTGTTACATGATTATTTCCCATTCTGATATTGATATTCTCGTTACTGGACATGAGTGTTGTTGATACGCAATATGTGGAACTAAGTGCCACGTGGATCTCAGCCACGGGGGCCACCTCTAAAATCTCACATCTCTTGTATATCGTTTCTTGTTATCTTGTATCATGATATCAACAAAGCTCATGTCCTATTATCGTATTACTTGTACCATGCACTGTTCTAGTACTTGATATACTGTGTAGTTCAAATCTAATGAATATAACTTGGGGATAGGGAAGACTTGACGGTTGACTAGGTCTTATCAGGTGGATGTCTGGATCCATTGTTAGTCCCACTGCAGGGGACGTGGTAGGGCTGGCTACCGTTTGTATTGTATTGTTTCTTACTCCTGCCCTAGCTGGTAGCCCTAATCTCAGCAGTCAGGGGTCTGTTTAAGGCCGTGATCCCAGGTATGCACATGATACACCTACACGATAAGAGCTCCTTGACCATTGGGTTTCCAAGTAACATAATAAAATGGTATACACAATAGTGACGTTGGGAACGCTTGCTATTTGGTCACTCTCTCGTTCAGATCATGGTACCCGTATGCCATGTTCGGATGGGTTCGTCCGGGTGCGGGCTCCGGTATGAACTGCTAGTGGTATGGGACACTGGAGGAGATTGATTATAATACCAGGTGGTACTAATTGTTATTATTGTATAAATCAGATGACATGCTCGGAGGAGATTGCTTATAATACCAGGTGGTACTGATTGTTATTATTGTGACATGCTCGACTCATGTATAGTATTGTCCCTTTATATTTGTTACCATTCCTGATATGTTATCCATGATCATGTCACCTATAGACCTTGTTACACTTCTTGATATTTGTTACACTCCTTGTGGTAACACACTATTCATGTATATGTATACTCTGTATTGCATATATTCTGCTTTATGTATACATTACATACTTCATTATTGTATATGCATAACACAGTAGTATGGTTATATTGTATACTGCACATATGCATGTCCATTTCCATCACGTCATCCCTATACAACAGTATTTATTATATAAAATAGTAGGGCTGGATACTACTGTAGACATGACCCGATGATAACATGCTAGGTAGTGATGGTATTAAAATATGACATTTTTATATTTCTACTACTTATTAAATGCCTACTATATGGTATCACTGATATAGATGTATTATAGATTATTATCGTGCCTGTACTATTATAGTACATATTACTGCCTCCTTCATTTTTTCACTCACTAGGTCGCTTTCTGACGACCCTGGGTTTGCGTGCCCAGGTTGAAGATCCGAGTTATCGTATTGTCAGATCGTCAATTGGATTCACATAGGAGACTCATCATCGAGATCATTCATAGGTATCTTTGTGATTTATTTCTGTTATCTTATTTATTCCTATTTTCCTATCTGTTATGATCACTAACCTCTTTCTGCAGTTATTCTTGTACTTATTTCCTGCTGAAACTCTTATATATATGGAGGCGATTTCCTGTACTGAGGCTTAGCATACGTACGTGAGGGTTTTCTGCCCTGCGTATGTACGTCGCCATAACGTCCCCGTACCTGCAGGATCAGGGCGTTGCATGATATGTAAGATAAAGTAACATGATCATTAGGTGAAATCGATGATGATATCAATAATCAATGGTAAAATGAACAATACAGTGATTAACGGTACATTCGGAATAATGCAGTGCGTACACACTAGTAATCGTGATCACAGGATGTTAATGATAATCGGGAACACGATGATATAGAAAAATTAATAGTTAACGGACAATATAAAATTCAACAGGAAAATCAAGGAGAAGGAATCGTGTACACTTGTCTGATGTCGTCGGAACCTGATTTCCCTTAATGGCAACCGGCACTGAGGGGGATTCGCGGCCTAAATATTACGTGAATTAATTAGGTACTTGACATATTATTTATTCAGTGATGAGAATATAATTTTTACTTTTTATTAAATAGGGTATAGTTTTATTATAAATTTGGTTAATTAATATATTTAAATAATTCAGTTTCCTGAATTTAGCAACCATTTAAAAATATAATTCTATGATAAAATACTTGCATAAACTAATAAATTAATGTATAATATTTGCATATTACTTGATTATGAATTTTACATTTTTTATTTTTTATTATATTTTTTTGCCTTTTCTTTAATTCAATTAAATTTCTATTTAATTCAAAAAAATTCCTAAAAATTCTAGAAAATAGAAAATATTATTTTAAGCATTATTGAGAAATTAAATTCGCTAAATTTATCCCCAATTACAAATTAAAAATCTGAAGTCGTATAGCGACACCGATGGGTCTTGAATTTCGCGAATATTCAATTAATTTAGAAAATTTTGAAAAAAATCTAGAAAAATCTGAAATATTATAAAATATTATTAGAGTTAAAGTAAACTCAGTTTAGACTACTAAAATAGTCAATACAAGTATTTATACCATGTCAACTACCAGTAGAAAATATAGGTGACTGAAAACTGAGGGTTACACCCAGTCTAAGAAGTATTCGGTATCAAGGTTCTCACTAAAGGAAAGAATTTCGATGTTCATCCTATATTTATTAAGACTTGAGTAATCTCTTCTACTATCATGATTAGGGAAAGAAAATCCTCCTCCCTGTTAGGATTAGAATTGACTATCTGCCTATGGTCTCTCCCATAAGCCATCTCTCCATCGTAAGCTTCATCTTCGAAGTCATCTTCTTGATAGAAGGGGTTATTTAATTTTTTCTCATCAGAAAGATCTTCATATTGAAAATTACATGGAGGACATCTTGATGGTGGTGATTGTTGTGACGGTCGTTGATGTAGTGGTGGTTGTTGTTGGAGTGAAGGTTGTTGTAGTGGTGGTTGTTGTGGTAGAGGTTTGGTTGATTAACGATCATGTCCACTTCGTTATATACCATCGGTTAGACTTTGGTCATCAATCTTGAGAGATAACTTCTTGACCATATGATTTAAGGTAGATTTTATAGTGCAGATGTCTCCTTCAATAGAGCCCATCCTTGTGGAAAGGCATTGCAAACTATCATCGTCTCCTGTCATTGTTGGAAAGTTGTTGAAGCTCTGATATCACTTGATGCAGACAAAGAAGAGAAAATATTAGCTAGATCTCGTTCTAGCACCAACGAACCCTGAAAAGAACCTTCAGGTAGGAAAAGTACTCAAATCCAAGAGCAAAAAAAACTGGAATCCATTAGTAAAAATGGAACAACTCGAACTCACGAGCAAATTAAGAGAAAAAAACTCAATTGTATTGATCAAAAGTTGACCCTAAAAATAAAGATACAATGACCTTAAATAAGCTTTAAAAGTAGTAGTATAATCTAACTAGGAAACTAAAATTAAAGAAACAAAAATGAAATAATTTGGAATCTAATTGGACCCGAAAGTCAAATCTTAAACAGAATCTGAAAACAGCCAGTGACAGTATTAGTCGACTAGTGCTAGGGACTAGTCGACTAATAAGAAGTTCAAAAAATTTTCCTACTTTTTGTTACACAAAACTAGTCGACTACTGAGATTGGTTAGTCGACTGCAGAAAGAACTCATCTCTTTGTTTAGAGACCTAGTCAACTAATATTTGAGTTCAATCGACTAATATATATGTGCTGTTGTAGCAGCTTCCTCCTTGCCCCGATCCCCTACATCAAGTGATGAATGATTTACCTGCACATAAGCCCTTTGACTAATTTTCAGGAACCACTGAAACGGATGTAACACTCCATTATTCGCTAATTGCATTGGTTATGTTGACTTAATTAACACTGCAGGAGATACAGAGTTTCGATGATTGGTTCATTAAAACACCACAGAGTCAAAGGGGTTATGTGTGCAGGTAAATTGGCAAAAAAATAATTTTCAGGAATCAATGAAACAGATGGAACAACTTCCAGCATTCCCTAATTGCATTGGTTATCTAGACTTAATTAACATGTTTAATTCAAGACTGTACACTATCTATACTTAATTAAGTACATTATTGACTGTATAAGATGCCAATCCTGATAATTAGTTCATTAAACAAGAGAGTCATCACATAAATTCTTTTCTCTATAAGCCTTTGACTAACATAAAAATTATTTGTCAGGAATCAAGAAATACCTGCAACAACTTACAGGCATTCCCTAACTGCATTGGTTATCTAGACTTAATTAACATGTTTAAGTGAACACAAAATCATCAGAACCCAATTTCTGATAATTAGTTCATTAAAACAAGCGAGTTATCGCATAAACTTTTCTCTATAACCCTTTGATTAACATACAATTATTTGTCAGGAATCATTTTCTTATGTTCTGATACCATGTTAAATAAGTTGAAGAAACCGAGAATTGTGTATGCATTGCGTTGATGAGGGCAAAGTCCTAATATATAGTCATTACAATTACATAATAAAAAAACTGTACTACTCTTATTAACACCAGGCATTCACTAATTGCATGGTTATCTATACAATAATATGTGCAATATTGCCTTTTGACTCACATCCTCATCATTTCTCATTTGCAACTGGTAGCAATGGATGAAGCTGTGGACTGAGGATCGAAACAAGCAGTGGTTAGGTAATGCAGAGAGCCCACGGAGAGACAAGAATCGCAGACAGCGGATTCTCTGTCTGTTGCCTTTTCGACTACTTGAGAATGCCAGTGTTGAGAACCCCTTCCCACGATCTCGCCAACTTCTCTACTTTAATGCGACCTTCACTTTTCTCTCTAAAGAAAATTGACACCCCTCGTTTTTTTACTCCCAAATCATGCACTTAATCATGAGCTTATCTCTCTCAATCATTCTCCTTAAGACTTCAATTAGACCCCTCCTAAACTCAATCTCGAACAAGTCCTCGTGCTGTGTCACTGCGCAAGAATCTTGAATTTTTAAAGCACGTCTATGAGTTGTACTAGCCCGTGGACTCTGCAATGTGTTAAATGGTCGAGAGATTAAATAACTCGAGGATGCTTGTGAGGGATCAAAGTCAATTATTCTATTGCTGGCAAAATTCTTTTTTGTGGCTTGTATAAGTAGACGTCCGTTGCGTTCACAGAGTTGCATCAAACAGTTCCTGAACACACACACGCACACTTTTAGCTCTCAACTCTTTCCTGTCAGTTTCTTGCTCATTGGTTTCAGATTCAAAATGGGGTCTATGGGAGCAATCTCTGAGCTGAATTGGAACTTCTCTGATGAATCTGAAGTTATAATGGCACAGTTGCTCGGTGCTTTTCCTGACATGAACGAGCAAGATCAAGAAGCAAGCTTTGGGGTCGAGGCGATGTTTTGGCCTGACCAAGAAGCGGGTTCTTATACTCTGTTGGACAATCTTAGTTCATGTTGGCCTGGTACTAGTAACACTGTTAGTACTAGTAGTTTCTTCTTTCCAACTTCTGAATTCCAAAGGTCTGAGTTGGGTGATCCGAGCGCAGTGAGTGCTTATTCTATGGATTATTTCATGTCTGAAGAGCAAATGACTGGCTCTTCCCTTTTGGTTGAAGAACTCATTTGCTCAAAAGACGGTGGAAATGAGTTGAAGGATAATGTTGCGAGCACCACTGCAGAAGCTGTTGATCTTGCTGATCACACATCGCAGGCCAAGAGGAAACTTCTTGAGCCTGGGAATGACAACAAAGATGATGGCGTTCCAACTGAAAGCCCGAAGAAGAAGTCTCGGGCCTCAGTGCAGGTAAAATTGCTTGTCATGGCTTCTTGTTGAACTATGTATTGGTTCAGATTCTAATTAGTATCATTTGAATGCAGATCCAGAAAAAGGCAAAGAATGCAAGATCTAAAAAATCTCAGAAAAATGCTGGACGGGCGAGGAGGCCTTGAGCAATGCTAGCTGCAGCTCAGAGGATGAGTCGAATACTTCACAAAAACGGAACGAAGGCGCAAGCTCTAGTTCAAAAGGGAAGACGAGAGCAGGCCGTGGGTCCGCGACTGATCCTCAAAGCCTATATGCAAGGGTATGCAATATTGCAATTGATTCAGATATAGCCTGCAAATTCTTCAGACTCTTTGTGTTTCAGAATTCTGATGCAACTGCAATTCTGATACTTTTATCAGAAGAGGAGGGAAAGGATAAATGAGAGACTGAGGATACTACAAAACTTGGTACCAAATGGAACCAAAGTGCGTACTTGATTGAATGACAAGATTTCATTTTTCTGCATTATCCTATTCTTTCTTTCTTTTTTTTCTTTTTTTTTGATAGAAATTCTCATGGCTTCACTCGACAGGTGGACATAAGCACAATGCTGGAAGAAGCAGTTCTGTATGTGAAGTTCTTGAAGCTTCAAATTAAGGTACACATTATAAGATTCTCCACACATTTTCATGTTCATTAAACTTCATGTTTAGTGAAGAGTAGTTAATTTAATAATTTTTCTTAAGTCTAAATTCAGGGACTTCAATATTCTACTAAGCTTCATTCAATGTATAGTGACAAGTGTATTTGGTTCATGGTCAATTAGGCAACATGATACATAACATTATACTCAAATTAATCATCAAGTCAACTTTGACTAAAATTAACTTGATCATTTCTAGCCGAATTATGCACTTTTCTGATTATTTATCAAACAAAATAACCAACCACCTTATATCATTTGTATGTAGTACTAACGTAGTTCAACATCAATGTGTGCAGATTTTGAGTTCAGATGATCTATGGATGTATGCGCCACTTGCTTACAATGGGATGGATATTGCCTGGATCTCAAGATTCCTCTCCCTCAACTATGACACCAAGTTGAACTAATTCTTTGAAAGCAATCCAAGATAACACTTGGACTGGTGGAGAGCTTTGTTGTTATTAAGTTTACAATTCTTTAAAATAAAATTCTTTTTAAATTTTAAGATAAGGGGAACTTGCAGAGTTGGTAAAAGCACTTGCTTCTGATAACAAGATCACAAACATTTTAGAGGAATTTTCTCTTCAAAGAGTGACTGTGGAAATTATCCATTTATCTCTCAATGGGGTTTTTTTTTTTTTAAAGAATGTGATGCAACCTTGTAATTGGTTTATCCTAATTACTTATTCTGAGACCTAATGTTACTTTAACTCTTGCACAATTCATTTATGTAAACAAAAGAAAGATTATGGACAGAATTTCATATGCATATCCTGGGCATCATGCAGCTTGTGTCAATTATTTAGCAAACTCAAATTTAAGTTTAGATGTACAACTATTGCCAAAATTAGAAGTGGAAAGTTTCTTTTTCTATTTGGCTACATTTTGTTGCTACCATTCAACAACTTGCTTCGGATTTATATAAAACAAATATTTATCTCATGAAAATAAATGGTCTTGATTTCTATTCTCACATTGTGCCTTCATATAATCATTAGGTGTCTCAAGGATTTCTTCCTTCATAATTAACTGGTGTGTGGTGGAGGGGAACACCATTTGTCTTAGTGATTATGTGATCAATTTAAGAAGTCTTAGCAGCAGCCGCCAGCGCCGCAATAAAAAGATGAAGAAAAAGAAGAGGAAAAAGAAACACTGAAAAAGCACTTAATTGTTGGTCCCGAGATGATGACAATTGTGGATCTAAAATACACGTCAACACTCACACAAAAATATTAGCGTTAAACAAATAAAGCATTTGCAAATAAAGGAAATAAATCACAGAAAATGATAACAAACACAAGTGATTTATCTTGGTTCGGTCCTCGTGACCTACATCCAGTCCCCAAGCCACCCGCTTGAGATTTTCCTTTATCCTTTGACTTTGTACACCCAAATCAACACCTTGTATCGCACTTGACAAATCCCCTTTGCCAAATGTATACAACTCTTCTTACAAACAAGAAGACCACAACACCTTGTACAAACTCTCTTCAACCCGAAGACGCTATTGTACAATGCTTCCTTTGAGTGATTACAAACTTTCCTATAAGTCTTGATTCAGTATGTGATCGTGGACAAAGGCTATTATAGGTGGACTTTCAGAAATCTTCACTGTGGAGTAGGAATTTAGTGAAGAAAAAGAAAGTGGGAACAGTTTTCAGAAAATCAGAATTTTGGCAGAGTTTTGGTCAGAAAACTTTCTATTTGAATTGGTGTGTTTAATCTAAGATAACAACCCTATTTATAGCTGAACTCTATGGTTAGTTAGGATAGTTATCAGGTCCATTTTGAATATTTAAACGTTGGATAAAGTTGAAGGAACACCAGAAAACAGAAACTGTTTAACAGTCAGAAACTGACATTAGTCGACTTGAGATATGGGTTTGTCGACTAGGGTAGGCAATTTCTCAAGATTAGTCGACTAGTATTGGGACAAAGTCGACTAGGTCAATTTTGAATCAATAGACAAGTTTCTGAAAACTAAAACTAGTCGACCAGAAGGAAGGTATAAGTCGACTACAATATCTATTAGTCGACTAGAAAGATTGTTAAGTCGACTAATAATGCAAACAGAGAGTTGGTATATTTTCAGGACACAAATCTAGTCGACTAAATAAAAAGGCAAGTCGACTATACTATGTATAAGTCAACTAATAGGCTATGATGTGTGTGAGTGTTTCAAGGCTTTTAACATGCTATCAACAATTACAATACACATCATTATCAACTCTCTTTGAGAAGTCTTGATCATGTAGAACTCTTGAATAGGCTTGAGATAGAGCTCCATATGATATGGCTTCACAATGTATCATCAAAAGTAAGTTCCAACATTCTCTCCTTTTTGATGATGACACTTTGTGTGCACAAATGCTCCCCCTACAGAAAATAAGTTATATGTTCTCCCCCTGCAGAAAAAGATTTATAACAGATATAGAAACACTTGTGTTCTCCCCCTGCAACAAATATACCATAACATGTATATATATGATAAATATTTGAAGTATTGTTCTTATCAAACTTCTTATATGGTACCTGAAAGATAAACATTAGATGATACCAATCATAAGAGTAAAGCATTAACTTTTAGGAGACCAAATCCAATTTGAATTTGATTTCCATCTGTTAGTATACACATAATTACATGAATTACATATATCATGTATGTGTGATGCAATATAAGTATTTTTATCAACAATGCTTAAGTTTTTAGGAATCCATATGAACTTATTCTTAATTCTTTTTGAAATAATATCAGACTTTCTTTTCACAAAAGAATTATATGGATTATTAACATATGAAGATTTTTCAAAAAATTCAAGACCATAATGATTATGTGACATCTTTTGATATGATAACAAATTATTCAACTTTTCTTTTTCTTGATTAAATTTAGTCACATTTTTCAAAATCACTTCATATTTCATTTTGAAAACTGACATGTATTTATCTAACACAGAAATTCTTTCATTTAAAGACATAGTTTCCTTTTTAAGTAAAATATTTTCTTTTTATAAAATTCTCATTATCCTTTTTCAATGATGATATCAATTTTTCAAAATTATCTTTTTGAGAATTTATAGAAGAAACTTGAGAGACATAACATGAATTTTCTTTGAAAAGTTTTTCATTTTCCTTTAATAAAACTTTATTCTTCATTTTTTTCATTTTTTAGATCATTGAATAATTCATGGAATGCATCTAAAAGTTCAGTATATTGTACCTCATCTTCTTCTAGCGCCATGTAAAAGATGTTGGCATGTTCAGTGGTTCTTCTTCGTCAGAGGAAAAGGAATCACTGTTCTCTCATGATGCTTAGTAATCTTTCTTCTTTCTGAACTTTTTGCTCTTGAATTTACCTTTATTTTTGAGCAATGGGCAATCCTTCTTCATATGACCAGTTTTATTGCAATTAAAACATTTAAACTTATCTTGCTTCAAGAATCTTCTGAATTTTCTTAAAAGCATTGCCATCTCCTCTTCATCGTCATCTGGATTGTCCGTGTCTAAGGATGAATGGAAGGCAAGTTCTTTCTTTTTGAGAGAGATTGTTGTTCATCCTTCTTTCTGTCTTCGAGTTGCACTTCATATGTCATTAGATTACCAATAAGATTTTCTAATGACATTGTTGAGAGATCATTCACTTCTTCTATTGCAGTTGTCTTCTTCTCCTAATCTGATGTAAGTGCACGAAGGATCTTGTGAACTTTTTCTACTTAGGTGTATTCCTTTTCAAGGGATGCTAAGGAATTGGTTATGTCGGTGAATCTTGTAACCATTTCTGAGATGGTTTTCATTCTCCTTCATTTTGAAAAGTTCAAACCTGTGGAAAAGAACAGAAATTTAAATTCCTTAACCTTATTTGTGCCTTCATGTGTTACCTAAAGAGTGTGCCATATTCGATTTGCAGAAGAGGTTGTTGACACACGGTTGAATTCTCTTTGGTTAAGGCACAGAATAAAGCATTCATCGCTTTGGCATCAAGGTTCGCATTCTTCTTTTGATCATTACTCCAATCATTGTAGTTGGTTGTCGGCTTGGTGTATGGTGCTTCTACTATGTTCCAAAGTTCGTAGTTGAGCGATTGTAAGTATATCTTCATTCTACACTTTCAATAGTTGTAGTTGGATCCGTCAAATAGCGGTAGACTTTTTGTAGAATGTCCTTCATTGAATTGTGACGAAAAGAACTCCGTTGCTATCCTTGTATGTTGTTTACTGGATATGCAGGGCTTGTATTCCAGTCAGGGCTCTGATACCAATTGTTGGTCCCGAGATGATGACAATTGTGGATCTAAAATACACGTCAATACTCACACAAAGATATTAGTGTTAAACAAATAAAGCACTTGCAAATAAAGGAAATAAATCACATAAAATAATAACAAATGCAAACACAAGTGATTTATCCTGATTCGATTCTCGTGACCTACATCCAGTCCCCAAGCCACCCGCTTGAGATTTTCCTTTATCCTTTGACTTTGTACACCTAAAATCAACACCTTGTATCCTACTTGACAAATCCTCTTTGCCAAATGTATACACCTCTTCTTACAACCAAGAAGACCACAACACCTTGTACAAACTCTCTTCAACCCGAAAACGCTCTTGTACAATGCTTCTTTTGAGTGATTACAAACTTTCCTATAAGCCTTGATTCAGTATGTGATCGTGGATAAGGGCTATTATAGGTGGACTTTTAGAAATATTCACTTTGGAGTAGGAATTTGGTGAAGAAACAGAAAGTGGGAACAGTTTTCAGAAAACCAGAATTTTGGCAGAGTTTTGGTCAGAAAACTTTCTATTTGAATTGGTGTTTTTAACCTAAGATAACAACCCTATTTATAGCTGAACTCTATGGTTAGTTAGGGTAGTTATCAGGTCCATTTTGAATATTTAAACGTTGGATAACGTTGAAGGAAATACCAGAAAACAGAAACTGTCCAACAGTCAGAAAGTGCCATTAGTCGACTTGAGATATGGGTTGTCGACTAGGGTAGGCAAATTTCTCAAGATTAGTCGACTAGTATTAGGACCAAGTCGACTAGGTCAATTTTGAATCAATAGACAAATTTCTGGAAACTGAAACTAGTTGACCAGAGGGAAGGTATAAGTCGACTACAACATCTATTAGTCGACTAGGAAGACTGTTAAGTCGACTAATAATGCAAACAGAGAGTGGTATATTTTCAGGACACAAATCTAGTCGACTACATAAAAAGGCAAGTCGACTATACTATGTATAAGTCAACTAATAGGCTATGATGTGTGTGAGCGTTTCAAGGCTTCTAACATACTATCAACAATTACAATACACATCATTATCAACTCTCTTTGGGAAGTTTTGATCATGTAGAACTCTTAAATAGGCTTGAGATAGAGCTCCATATGATATGGCTTCACAAATGTATCATCAAAACTAAGTTCCAACATTAATCTCAGGAATTCTTATTTTTTAGATTTTGAATCTATGTATATGTATTGTAGACAAATACTTTCATGGAGTCTTCTCTGCCCGTCGATTGTTTAAAAATCACTGAAGACAAGTCATTAGATAATAGATTCAATACTTCAGATGCGAGGCTAATCAAAGCCACTCATGCAATGAAAAGACACAGTTCTCGAAGCCTGCGCCCCAGCATCTCTCCAATGCCAATACGCATGGCTCGAAGCCCGCGTCTTAGCACCACTTCAGTGTTCAGATACAAAGCTTGAAGTCCGCGCCTCTAACGTAAAACTCGAGACACACGTCTAATATCATGCCAATAAGGAAACACAGAGTTTGAGACTCGTGTTTCACTACAGTAGTGCCCAAACGGGGAGCTCAAGGCCTGCGTCCAGCTTCATTTCAATAGCTAAATGTAGAGCTCAATCCCACATTTTAACTATAGAGGAGCCCTGCATCTCAGTTATAACTACTCCCATGACTGGGTCAAGTACTACCCACGTAATGAGGGGAGTTAACCCCCATTATGGAGGATTTTTAGGAGACAGTGAGCCCCTATAAATAGCTCAGTTTGCTATTGAAAAGGGGTCAAAAATTTTTAGCTGGGGAATATTGACTTTACAAAGAGTTCAACTCTTTTACACCAACTTGCCGAGTTCAAATTTTCGCCTAAGTCTCTTAGAGATTTCATTGGATAAGAGCTGTGCTACTGCATTAGTGATCCAAGCAGAAGAGTTTTGAAGAAGCTTGACATTCACCCAGTCAATGAAAAACAAGATTCACTTTTCACCGCTACGCAAAGAACCCTGTCTTAAGTAAAAAGAAGATTTGAGCTTGAGTGTCTTCTCTCTTATAGTTGAAATTTGAGTTGTTGTAACTTTTCATTGATTCGAGAAAATTTGCAACATTCTTTCGACTTTCCTTCCCGTACAAAAGATGGCGACTCTGCTGGAGACTACTTTCTCCACTGATGAGCCACAAGGTGACGTTAATTTCATGAGAAAAATGGTCGATTCACTTGTCGTGAACTTCGACCAAGCAAAGTAGGAGGAGTTTCTCTCTTCCGGCTTCAAGAGCCCCCAGGGTGGCATGGTAATACCGCAGGGTCTCCTCAAAGATCCACTCTCAAGTCTCTTCGGAGACTTCCCCAAGAATGGCCTGCCCAAACAGCACCATTTCTAGTCGCATCGGCCGCGTGGCCCGCATCAACGTCTTCCATGAGACCCGCAAGGCCAACGTTATTGAAAGCCAATCTTGCCATGCCCCTTCTCTCAATTCTCAGCTCTAGGTTACCGGGGGTCACCAACAACCCGTGAAGCGAAACCGGAATGTTGAACGTCGATAAAGGTGTCGCACGCATCGACAACAGGTGGAAGAAGCTGAAAAAGTCATCTGTCTAGCAGATACAGGATGCGAGGCTCAAGCATGCGTCTCTTCTAAGCTATATCAGACATGCGACGTCCGCGTCTGGATACCAAAACGTATAGCTCAAGAGGCTCGCATTTCTGACGCCCTACCATACAGACGCGACATTCAGCAACATGAGATCCGCAACTCTTTTTAGAGATAGGAGACCTGCGTCCATATGTCAGAACGTGGGACTCATGAAGTCCGCGTTTCTCAAGTGTCGCCTGACAAATGCGACATCAGCAACACGAAGTCTGCGTCTCTTCTCAGCAGAGACACGAGACCCGCATCTCAAAGCCAGGACGCGAGAGCCGCGTCTGTATTATAGAACATGAACTCCGTGTCTCTGAACCTTACGCCTCTGAGACTTGCGTCTCAGAGTTACGACGCAAAGTTAACATTCACTCTCCTACAGCTAAAGTCAGAAGGGAACTAAAAAGTCGTCATCCTCAGAGACTCGAGGCTGGTCTCTTTGATCCCCCTCCGATAGATCTAAGGAACTACTTGACAAAGAAGAGGAGTATTCATCAAATCACTCCACAGTGCTGTCTCTAAATGCCACTGCAGCTCGCATGCAAGCAAACAGTCGGTGTTCAGCTAGTTATGATCTACGTCAGTCTCCCGCTCGGCCAAAAGGCGCCGATCCTGCACGAGGAGAAGCTTCTCTGATGTGGAGTACCCTGAAGTTACTACAAATATGATGGATCAAGCACTACACCAAACAGGACTAAGGGGAAGCAACCAATAGTCAGCTCCGACAAGTCTGACACCGAGCCAGAAGAAGTGTACTGGCATAGCCGAACTTGGACTAGTGTAATATCCCCAGTGGACTGCAATGCCCTAGCCTGAGGCACTGAAGTGAGCGAGGTACACTCTTCCATTGTGGAATCACAGGCCTCGAACTCTTCTATAGAGAAAGAAGTCTTCGCGTATAAAGCAGGGACTCCTGAAGAAATGGCCAGGCGCTTTGAACAGCAAGCCTAGGTCCAAAGGGAGCAATTCGATATGATTCGTGCTCAATAAGAAATCTATCGATACCCTTAAGCAGATGCTTTTGCAATTGCTTGAGGATAAAAATAAGAAGCTGAAGACCAAGACTCCCTCCAAAAAGTCCAAAGGCAAACAGAAATAAAGGGAGAGCTCATCTTCTGCATATACTGAGGAGGAGGAGCATTCTAATTCTGAGTCATCCAAGTCTCCATCTGAAGAGGAAGGTAATTCAGAGAACGAGAGCACTTATTCTAAAAGGATGAGCAAACTAGAGTAGCGTCTTGAGGCCCTCTCCAACCGAAAAGACCTCCAAGAAGCATGAGTGGTCTGGCCATACCCGGCTGAGTGGGATCTTATCCCGTACCCTCCTAAGTTCAAAGCTCCGACCCTACAGGCCTTTGACGGTAAAGGGTCACCGAACCAACACATATAGTTCTTCAAGTCTCAGATCGGGAATGTAGCATCAAATGATGCCATTCTGGCCCATTTGTTCATCTGCACCTTGAAAGAGATTATTTTTGAATGGTTAATGAAGCTCCCAAAAGGCTCTATTAAGAACTGGGGTGATCTGGAGAAGCTTTTCCTTACTCGTTTCTTCAAAGATGATTCGGAATTACATGCCAACTCTCCTGGCGACGAGGCAATGGAAAGGAGGGTCAGTTAAAGTATTTGTGGAGAGATTTCAGAATATAGCACTCTGATGTCCTAGTGGCATGACTCAGGCCACCTTGGTGGAAACATACCGTCATAATTTGCAAACCTCACTCCTAACTCAGATAGGAGTAGTGAAAGTCGTACCTGAAAGCAGTTGATCTAATAAGACGAGCAAGTAGAGGCGATTGTCAGTAGGGTTAAGGTAGAAAAAAACAAGCCCGGACTCGAGAAGTCGATAAGGCACGCACTAAAAGCATCTTTCCAAGTTAGAAAGAAGGACACACTGGCCACAAAAATGAAGTCTCCCACTAAGCCCCAACAGGCTAGAGGTGGTAGTTCTTCAAACTAGCAACGCGCCAATAAGTAGTACTCTTTCAAGGACGAGCATGTTGCTTCGTTGTTCAAGTTACTCAATAAGAGCAACAAACTGAAACTTCCTGAAGCTAGACGTCCTGAGGAGGTGCGCAAGACCCACAATCCCAATTATTGTTTATACCACAGGATGCTGGGGCACCCTACCAAGAGTTGTTACATCTTCAAAGATATCCTCTAAGTTTTGATTGATGCAGAGGTGCTCAAGCTCCGCCTGGTGCAGAAGAAAGTGACAGCTAACATGACATCATTTCTTCAGTTCAGGGTACAACCTCCAACGCCGACCGGAGTAGTTTCCATCCTGAAAAGAGAACTAAGGTTGGTCAATACAGATCCACATCACCAGTGGGAGAAAGGTCTCGTACAGAAGTCTCGAGTCAAAGACAAAGTCTCGCCTTGCAATGTGCTATGTGCTTCCTCCAGAGAAGCAGAAACCGATGTCGCCTTGCTAACTGATTCGGAGGAGAAAACAATCATCCTTGCTGTAGAACCGAATGCATCGCTCGTAGCAGAGACTCATTCGGGTCAATCGTACTTGAAGAAGTACAATAAAATGATGGCAAATCTGCCTAAACTCACCCAAGAGCCAACCCAAGCAATCCATGAAGTAACCCGTGGAGAAGCAAAAGGAGCTCCGGTATGCCAAAACTCTCTTAAAAGATAAAGCGGAGAGATCTTCAGCACATTACCGCTTTGATGTTTTGGCTCAGCTGGCCAACATCAGGGGGCAGGATCTCAAGGATTTTGGTTTTTATCCATTTATCCTAAAGGATTTGACGTTTGATCTTCTAATTTTGATGTTTCCTCTGTTGATCCTCAGTTTTAACCAACTTGATTTGTAAAGATCTGATTTAACTGATTTTTAACTAGTTTTATCTACTCTGATTTGCCCTGATTTGCCTTCATTTGCCCCGATCATTGATTTGAATCAATTCTGAATTAAATTAAAATTTAGATGGATCTTGGGCTTCTTTTCTCTTCCTTCTCCCTTGGTAAAGACCTGCACATTATTAGACAAAAATGATAATTAAAAATAGAGTTTTTTATAACATAGATATGAGAAATATGACTACAATTATGCAATATCAGTGACCGTTCAACACCAACAAGAGCCTTGAGCGTCTTGAGAACCACGTCTCTACCAGAAAACTCTAGACCTTGTGCCTCCAAAGCTCCAACTGAGATAAGATTCTTCTTCATCTGAGAAATATATCTCACATATTTAAGTTCGCTCACCATCCCATCGAACATCTTGATAAGAACTATACCTACTCCATCCATGTTACAGGTAGAGTCATCACCCACTTACACTAAAACACCATCTAGCTTCTCAAAGCTAATGACCAATTCCGCTTGGGGCAAACATGATAGGTAGCGCCCGTATCCAATATACACTCAGTGACATCTGAGTAGCAAACTGTAAGGGTAGTGATAGCAAGAAAAATAACCGATGAGTCAGAATCTAAACCATCCACATGTAAACTTTTCACTTGTGCGACGGTTACTTCCAATTTTGACTCTTTCTTCTTGCCTTTGAGCTTTGAACAATCAACTTTCCATTGTTCTTCTTTGCTGAAAGCACATTGGTTCTTCTTCAAAGCAGTCATGTGCTATGATCTCCGAGGTCGTCTTTGCCCTTCCGATTGGAACTCTTTCTTTTTGTCGCCAACATCTCTCCTGATGTGCTATTGAGTACTCCTTGTCCTTCTATCTCAGTTTATGGTTCACAAGAGCAGCTGACACCTCATTATACTTAAGAGATTGCTTATCATTGATAAGGGTGAGAACAAAGGTCTCATAATTATCATCTGATAGATATCTCAAAAGGATCAACACCTTGCCCTCGTCCTTGATCACTTCATCCACATTAGCTAGCTCTGTAAGAAGCTTCATGTTGTTGTTCATGTCTTCACCCCTTCTTCAACTGAAAGTGATAAAGCCTCCTCTTGAGGTACAAGCGATTCTCGATGCTCTTTGTCAAATACTTGCACCCTAGAATTTTCAAATCTACCTTGCGAAAGTTTCTATCATCACATGATGCTTCATATCCTCTGTCAAATAAGATCTAATGATATCACATGCCATTTAGTTCATCTTGTCCCAATCTTTCTCCCAGATCTCCTCTGATTTCTTGTCATATAGAAGAGAGTCTTCCAAGTTTTATAAGGTTAGCGCATCATCACCTCGCATCTCCACATACTGAAATTGTTCGTGCCATCGAATTCACCACATCGATATTTGATTGGTGAATATTCATGGTCTTCACCGTTGAATGATTAACTAAGACCATATTCTCCAGAGAACCAAAATACAACTGCGAAAACTTATCAGGGAAAATAGATCCAAATTAATATGGTCAAAACTTTACTTCCAAACGAAACCTTAGATTAAATTTTGAAGAACGATCTACTCTACTGATCCCAACGAACCTGGAAGCTCTGATACCACTTGTTGCGACTGCTAGAGATTCAGAGAGGATGCTGAGAACAATCACACAAAAAAAATAAAGAACAAAAAAAACACGAGATTTAACGAGGTTAGACAATTTGCCTACATCTTTGGGGCAGAAAGGAGAGAAATCTTTTAATTGAATCACTAATACATATTACAAATAAGTATACAACACCCCTCACTATATAGCCGGAGAATCTGTGAAGGAAAAAAACCAAAACTCTGATTCAAATCAATCCAAATAAGAAAGCAATCAGAAAAACGTCAGAACACCATAGGTGTCGACATCTCCAAGAGACCTGTCTACAGACTGAGCTGATCTAACTTTCTATTGGTCCTCTTGTCGACAGACTAAGCTCGTTTATTGATTGCTATACAAATGCCTGTTGATAACTCTATATGAGTATTGACACTCTAAAAGACAAAACTCTCAGACTTTTCTTCAACCGGTCTGAACGATGCCTAACTGTCAACATTTACAATAGGCAAGTCGTAGACAAGCTGATGACCAGTTTTTGCTCATTTCTGAGGGACAAAGCAGCGACTTAGACTCTACTGATCCAGTGAAGCAGACAGTAAGCCAAAGTTGCCTATGAAGAGGCCAAAGCATGCCTGTGAAGTTAGGTCTGATCAAACGCCTAGCCTTGCATGAGCCCAAAGAAAGCTAGCTTCGTTAAAAAGCCGAAGCCACTAGCTTCGCATGAAGCTACCATCAGCCCTGCTGAAGGCTAACTTTAAGCATCGCTAGAAGCTTTATATCCAACTTCGCTAGAGATAGAGTGGTCCAGCTCTGCTCAGAGCTAACTCCTAGCTTCGCCTGAAGCCTCATCCAGCTCTGCTATGAGCTAAGTTCTATCTTCGTTTGAAGTTTTGAATATAACTTCGCCTAAAATGAACTCCGCGGCAAGTTTTACCAGGTCATCAATTGACTGTTTCAAAATCCTACGAGGGATTAATCGGTGAATCCTAATACTTTAGTGGAGTTAATGCCACTTTAAGTGGGCAGTTACACCCGCCCACTTTGTCTCACATTAAGTGGAAACAATTAAGCCATAATGGCTATGAATAAGTTCACACAAACTTTCTAGCTTCGCCAGAAGCTTGCAGATAGCCTAGAGGCAAGGCTATTTCGAGCCTTGCGCGAAGCTAATTGACTAATTCAGTCTCGCTGAATTTAAGAGGGCGATTACACCCTTATTTTTGCTATAAATAGCCGCTTGCAAAAGAGAAGAGGGGCTGGAAAAAGTTTAGAGAAATCTAAGAGAATGTGTCCTTGTGCTTTCAAAGCTTCCAGAAGCCTCAGAGATTCAGCTCTCTTGCATCCAAGGTTTCAACACACCTTCTATCTTTAGAATTGAAAATCAAGTGAGAAGGAAATTCTCTCGAGAAGGCTTAACCACCTGACCGATTGCATTGTCAATGGGATAAAGTGATCGCGCGCTGATCAGATTCCACCGGCATACTTTCCTAGAATCTCAGAGGAGATCTACTTGTAATTGTTTTATTCTTTCTTAAAAGAATTACTTGTAATTTTTCTCCTCAATTCTCTTTTTGTAAGTTTTCCTCCAATCAAATTCAATGAAAAACAAGATGGCGACTCTGTTGGGGAATATAGTCTTCTTCCGCAATAAGGAGATGACGTCACAATACAACGGTCAGAGTGCGAAACCCATTACCATCGAAAAATTGGTCATCCACTTTGACCAAGAAAAGTTCGAGGAACTCCTCTCTGGGGGTACCCAGCATTCCATGCACGGAAGCACGGAGGGTCTCCGTAGCCAAGATTCCACTGGCTACAGATCAGAAGTCAGCTCCAACTAAGCTTATGCCAGCCGCATGCGCGGATGAGCAACAACTGCTCCAATTCCCCTCAGCCTCAATCGAGGCTAAGTTGACTTCATGTCAACATGATGGCTTTTCATATGAAGCCAAACAGGTTCCCCGTGAACCTAAAACTGCTCAGAGCAAGTAGGTGTGGAGGGCAAAGCAAGGAGCCTCTCCGCATGAAGCTTTAGGCAAAATTGAAGCTCAACCTCGCCTATCATGTGAAAACAAGGGCAAGACGTCCTTAAGTGTTGGAAGCGTTGCTCAGGCTAGTCGCGAGGCTGAATTGGAACCACGAGAGCGTAAGTTCCTACTGGCTTCACCCAACCATAGAGCACTGGTTCCCAGTGCTAATTCCGCTCCTCTGAGCAGCGAAGTTAAGGGGATATCCCTAAGGGCTGATAGGGTTGCTTATGCAGCTTCAGCACCAAAGGGTACTTACAAAGTCTCTAGCCGCAAGGCTGGAACTAAAGCACTATGCAGTGCTAATTACCTTCATCGTAATGCAAAGATCAAAGGACCACTCTATGCTAAAAGTGAAGCAACCATGGCTTCACTTCATATTCCTTCTGACACTAAGCTCGCACTTGCGGGCCTAGCTAAAAGCCTAGCATCGCCAAGCGAAGCTAATACTACTGGTGAGGTACTTTTAAAATTACCTATAGTTCCAAAGAAAAGCTTCAATGCAAAAGTTCTCCAGCCTAAACAGCCAGTACACGATCTCCTTGAGTCTCTATACTAGATCATTTAAGCTTGGTTAATCCTGATTTACGAGAATTCTTAACTAACAAATGAAAGTTCTGTTATAAAGAACTACTTCATACTTCTCCCTCTTGCTATGAACAAGTAGGGTGCCGGTTGGTGACGGTCCATTCAGTCCACTACTGACTAGCGCCAGTCCCCGCCATTCCTCCAGCCCGATAGTCAGTTTTGAACCGACTATTGATACAAGCCCCTGTGAAGCCTCAGAAAAGGAACAAAGCACAAAATGTGTCAGATCTTCCCTCTGCATCCGTCAACATGATAGGAAGGGGACGTGAACCGCTCAGGGATAGACGAAGGAGACGGAATACTAACTCTCTTTCGTTCAGTTCTCTAGATTCAGACTATAGCCCCGGTTTAGGCCAAGTCTTAGTAGGACAAGAAGGTAAGTTCTGAGGCACAAGATCCAGGGTAGCAATACCCTATAATTAGGAACAACCATCTTCTTCAACCAGGGTTATGTCACCAGATCTACTGAAAAGTCTCTTCCAATGGTCTGATGATCAGGAGGAGAAGCTAGTAGGTATGCCTCGTCAGCAACGGTCAGCTCTGTGCAAACCGGCAGAGTATCGGCTAACATGGCCGATAACAATAATGATGACCTTCGCCAGCAGATGGAGGCTCAAGAACAACTTCCAGGGCACAACAAGGAGCTTTGGATAATATTCAACATATGCTAGTTCAGCTCCTAACCAACGAAATAACAATGATAACGGGAGTAATCATAATGGAGATGAGCAAAATGATGATGAACGACCTAAGACTGAGAAGTCGAAAGAAAGTTCTTCAATTGATGCTGAGGTTATTAAAGACATTTAGGCTCAGATTGCATCCCTAACTCAAAGGGATGAGTTGAAGAAAGCAGGTATGACTTGCCCTTACCCACTAGAATGGGATTCAGTGCCATACCCACCGAAATTCAAACCACCTACGTTACATATGTATGATGGTTTCACCGAACCAACATATTTATTACTTTTGGTCCCAGACTGGTAATGTAATAGATAATGATGCGATAATGGCCAGATTGTTTATCGGTACTCTCAAAGGAGTAGCCTTCGACTAGTTCAGAAGCCTCCCACTAGGTTCCATCAGTTTTTGGATTGATTAGGAGACTAGGTTCCTCTCTCGCTTTCATGAGGACGACACCGAGGTAACCATGAATAAACTTCTTTCCACAGTACAAAAGAAAGGAGAATCGGTCCATGATTACATTAAAAGATTCAGGAACCTATCTTTGATGTGTCCAGCAGGGATGCCATTACCCATGTTATTGCAGACATGTAGGTACAACTTCCTGGACCAAGTAGAAATTCGCATAGGAGTTGTTAAGGGCCACACATAGAAAGCGCTCGTTGAGCAAGCTGAAATAGCCAAGAAGCAACTAAAAAGTTTGAGCCTTCCATACCTAGAGGGAAATGGGGTATGAACAACAAAGGGCGCAGCGAGATGGCACAGTCTTCCCTAGCAAAAGGGAAAGAAGCCATGTCTATGGAGTTGTCAGGGGAAACTCTTTTGAAAACCAAGAAGGGTGGCGCAGCAATCAGGAGTTCAAGTTTCCTCCGAAATAATACTCCTTTAAAGAAGAACAGGTGGTTACAATATTTCATTTGCTCCAAAAGGGCAGTAAGTCAAAGTTGTCAGAGGTTCAACGCCTTAACGAAGTGGGACGCACAAACGATCCCAACTATTGCCTCTTCCATAGGATGGTTCACTAACCTACCAACAAATGCTTTGTCCTCAAGGACAAAATTCAGGCTTTGATCGATGTCGTAGTTCTGGCTTTAAAGTCGGAACAAAAGAAAGTCACCGCAAACATGGTAACTCTTGAGTTCGGCACTCTTCCGAAGGTTACTGTCCCTAATGGACATGCTCTAGCCCCAAAGGTACGACTGGAGGTAAGTAATCCTTCAGCAAAGTAGCAGGAGGCTAAAGGTCTCCTTCTACTGACGTTGAAGACTAGGAAAATCATGTGGATGCACCCAAATCTTGCCAAAGATAAAAAATAGGACTCAAGGAAACCCAAGCCAAAAAGAAAATCCTGCAATGTTTTCTCTGTCTTGCCAGATGATGACAATGTAATGGTAGCTTCTCTCAGTGATTCTAAAGATGAGAAGCATGCTTTTGTAGTACAAAATGTTGCACCTCAACCGACAGGTACTAGGTCTGGGAAATCATACCTGAGACAGTAGGAGATAATCACTGACGAGACACAGCAGCCAATGACGTCAGCAGAAATACCTGTTCTAACTTCAGTCCCAATGCCAGGAAAAAAAGCAGAAAGAAGTCTGATTTGACCGAGTGTTGAAGAAAATTCAGGTCCGAGACTTAATGCCCCTTTTCGCTTTGATATATTGACACAACTAGCTAATATTTTAGCTCAGATCATTGTACACGAGCTGCTTCGCCTCTCGAAATAAACAAGAGAGGCACTCAAGGACACGCTGGCTAATTCAGAATCATTTCTGATACATATGTCGAAGGCCTCTAAAGATGACAGTCAACTTTTGTTCCATAACCCTGAATGTCATCATGTACAGTTAAAAATGCCCGCCATCACCTTCACTGTTGAGGACATGCTCCTTAAAGACTATAAACACGATCGACCCTTGTATTATACTGGATCATCGGCTCGACGTGCATCGAGAGGATACAGGTTGACCCAAGGTCTACATTCAACATCATCCTTAAAAGGCTCCTCTATTTTCTTGGGATACCGCTTAACAGGCTATCAGCAACGACTACTACGATATATGGCTTTAATGCAGAGAGTAGTTACCCATTAGAGAAAATTCAACTTCGTTGTCAAATTGGGGACCTAAAATCAGAAGTAACATGTTACGTCATCAGCGCTGACACGTCATACAATTTATTGCTTGGGCGGCCTTAGATTCATTCTAATTGGATCATTCCCTCTACTCTTACCAGTGCTTCAAGTACGTAGAAGATAATACAACAGTACGAAAAATACCGTTCAGGAGAGTTGAAAACTATTTTACTGATGCTCTCCTCTACTAGGAAGCTAACAAAGTAGCTAAAGAATCGCTGCTTGGAGATGATGATAGCGATAATGAAGCGGATTCAGAGTCAGAAGAAGACACACCAACTACTCTTGCTTTTAAACCAATTGTAGCATATTTTAACGATCCTCGATATAATAATCCCATCGAGGATGATGGTGAATGGGTGATCAATGAAAATGTCATTTTTGAGTTCCTGTGAGTGTTGACGATACTTCCTTACACATGCCCTTATCCATGATAAGGGTGACGTGTATGCCTATAGAGAGTGGAGAAGGCTTAGTATTTATGATCCCTCCATCCAAAAAGAGTCAATTGTCGATAGTATTCGGTAGGGTCCAACCCCGAATGTCTGTAGTTACAGACTCGAGTTCGGACTCAGAGCCCCTACAATTTTTCTATTATGCACGATCAGCACACCATATGATGAGAAAAATGAGAATAATTTACAACGTGGGAAAGGCTTGAACTTCAGAAAGGGGTGACGCGATTTTCTACGGACTTTCGTGCTGAAAGAGAAGCCAGCAAACCATTACGATAAAACACATAGGGGGTTGGGATATGTTACACCTACTCTGCTTCCGTCTGAGAAGACAAATCTTTCCCGTCATATTCCTCCACTTCATCTGAGTGGAAATCAGATGTCAGTATGGGGGTACTCTTCAAAGACCTCTTCGTCAATATGACTTTAATCGATCAATTGGAGCATGAAGAGGCTATTGAAATGTTTGACACTGAGCCATAGGCTCAGCAACTTAATCTCTAGTGGGAAAAGCGATTTAAATAACGTGAACCACCCACTGAGGATAGGATAATTCAGGTCGATGTGGGTAGTCGGGATCACCCTAAACCCATCTCTATAAGTGAAAGTCTATCACTCACAGAAAGAGAAGAATTGATAGCTCTTATACGAGAGTATATCAATGTTTTTGCACAGAATTATGAAGATATGCCCGGTCTCGATCCATAAATAGCCATGCATCATTTAAACATTAGGCCTGACGTCAAGTTGGTGAAACAACAGCAACAGCGGTTTCGCCCTAACATCTTGGAAGCTATCGAAGCTGAAGTTCATAAACTCATTGAATGTGATTTCATACGAGAAGAGCAGTATCTGGATTGGGTTGCTAACATTGTCCCTGTTCTTAAAAAGAATGAAAAAATTCAGATCTATATTTACTATCGCGATCTTAATGCAGCTTGCCCTAAAAATGAGTTCCCACTACGCATCACTGATGTCATGATTGACAACACCTGCGGGTTTCAGAGGATATCTTTTATAAATGGCTTCTCAGGGTACATCCATATCAAGATGTACCCAGAAGACGAAAGGCATATTTCATTTCGGACATCATTGGGGGTATACTGTTATAATGTTATGCCTTCGGGGTTAAAGAATGCTAGAGCTTTAACCGACTCAGGAAGGTGACTTAAGTCAAGTAAAGGTACAAGGACTAATACCGACTCAGGAAGGTGACTTAAGTCAAGTAAAGGTTCAGGAGTCGAGATTGGTTCAAGAAGCGGGTCCAAGTCAAGAAGTTGAAACTCAAGTCCACATTTATTTTCCAACAATGGAATGTGACTTAATATTGGTGATTCAAGTTCAAGAATGATTGGTGTGGGAATCAAAACTGACTCTAAAATATTACTCAAGTCCGGTAATAAAACATGAGTCAATATTGATTCGGGAATTTGAACGGGATCACAGATTTGAGAATCTAGGTCACATTTCTCATTGAGTTCAATGTCATAAAAATGAGAACTTGCCAATTTGTCAATAGGACTTTCAAAAGTGTAAAATTGGTCAAGTTCAGTATGATCATCAAAGATGGGTGATTCAATTTCATGATGAATTAGCACAGGATCCAATGTTGACTCAGGAAAGAGGTTGAAATCAGGTGAAGATACCGGAGTTATAATTGAATCAGGAAGTAGAATTGAATCACTAAGTTGAGGTTCAGGATCATATTCATTCTCAAGTTCTATTTCAGGAAAAGAATAACTTGCCAAATTGTCAATATCATTTTCAAAATTTGGAGTTTGGGCAAGTTCAAATGATTGATCTGAAATGGAACCTTAATTTCCAAAACAACATAACTCTTCGGCTCTAACAGAATGGTTAGTGACATCAGAACTGGTTAAAAAGTGGGAATGTAGAGATTGGACTCCAGAACTCAAAGCGATGTAAATCAACCAAGAGATGAGTCTTATTCTAAATGAAAACAAGTTTCACTCAAAGCGATGTAAATCAACCAAGAGATGAGTCCTATTCTAAATGCAATGCGAACGTACCTTACTCCAGAACTCTTCAACAGTAAAGTAAATGAATTGAAAAGACACGTGCCTAAAATGCAAACGTCTAATCAATTTTTAACTTTTTCAACAAGTATTTTACTGTTGGTTTATTAGCAGGTTCCTGATGATAGCATACAAGAAATAAAGTTTGTAGAAACTCTAATTTTTGCAAAGCAAGCAGCCCTGCAAAAAAAAAACAGTCAGTAGTGAACTCTTCCTTGCCGCGGAGCCGCGGCCAGGGCCGAGCAAAACGCGGCAATTCAGAGGGTACTTGGTCTATGCTTTCTAGAGCAGAAGCCCAAGACCACTTATATGTTACTGCAAGTCTTCTTTCCTGTTTTCTTTGACTTGTAACCTGTAACAGAGAAGAAAAATTCGTTTTAGTTCCAAAAAGTCAATAAAAACCGTTACCCTCCCCGACAACGACGCCAAAATTTGATTGAAGCTTGAACCTGCACAAAAAATACAAAATTTTAAAACTTCAAAATAGAGATGTGTAAGTGCTCAATTCTACCGCGATAGCAAGTGGATTTGCGGGTCGTGATCCACAAGGAGGGTTAGCGATAGAAGCATTCAAGGTTTGTATTGAAATCTTTGTGAAGAAAAAACGAAGGTTCTTCTTTGTTTTAAGAAATGAAAATGAAAAAGAGTTAGGTTAAAGTTAAAAAGAAAGCGATAGATGAGAAGGTCGAGAAAATTAGAAAATGACTATGTACAAAGAAAATGAAAGAGTGAAAGAGATTTGGAAGAAATCGTGTTGGTGATCTAAACTAAGAAATAAAAGAAAAGAAAGAAGATTAAAGAAGTACTCACCTAGTTTGGTTGATGACTTACCTGGAACCCTTGCATGTTCTACCTTACTTCGGAGGCGTTCAACGCATAAGCCATAAGATCGAGCTCAGTCCCCATTCGCATTATATCATCAAGATGATCAAGAATGAAGTGATACGGATCTTGAGGAGGAGAACGTCATCATGAATAATCGTTGGCACTCACGAAAACATTGTTATACTTATGCTTTTGGATTCACTTGCATTCTCATCAAAACCAAAAGAGGTAAAGTAGAAAGAAGAAGAAGAAAATGAAAGTAAAGAAGAACATAAAAAAATATTACCTTTTATTTCTTGAAACGATGGAAGAAAGGAGGAGGGTACATCAGTGTCACTCTCAACATAAGCCTCTCTCTTTTACTTACATGAATCTCAATCTAACCTAAGCTTACATACAAATTAAAATTACATAAAAAGAAAACAAAAACCTATACTACAAAGAATGAAAACTGGACTAAATCCTATCTCTGCATGATCGTCCATTTTCAGTGCAAATCCTGCCCTTTTATAGGCAAAAACCCAACCTACATGAGAGGATAAAGATAGGGGAGCAAACGCTCCCCCTAACTCCATAACAGAGCCGCGAAAATGCAGTTTTGGCCGCGTTTTCGCGGCCTTGCTGTGGCCAGGTGGCCACAGCCTGTTGGTGGCGCTCGCCGGCTTCACGTTCTGGTTTTATCTTCAGTTGGATTTCTCGTTTAAGTCTGGGATTTTGACGAAATGGCCTTTGATCTTTGCTTCAACCGATCGATTCTGGGAGGATTCTTCTCAACCGGTTTTCAACTTCTCTGATTTTGCCCTGATTCACTGAGTTCGAATTAATTCTGATTTAATTCAGAATTTGGTGGGCTTTTGGGCTCATTTCTCTTCACTCTCCTTTAGGAATGGGCCTGCAAATAAATTAAACATTTAATTAGGACAATGTAAAGTTTATTCTATAATAAGTATGGGAATATGATAGTAAATGTGTAACATTAGCGACCAATCACACCCCCATACCTATCTTTTGCTCGTCCTCGAGCAAAACAACTAAACTATACTAAGGATTATTAGACTACTTTCGCAGGTCACACGATTGCACTGAGCATGTGCAACAAGCCGTTAAACCTCTAGGTTTTCCCTAGAGGACGAGTTTTGTCTCGTGAGGGTTTCAGAGGATTACACCCACAAAATTCATAAAGAAAGAGAAACGAGGAGTTAGTATTTTCGAAAAGCATTTTGAAAGAGAAAAATATTTGAAATATAATTGTAAGATTTAAGTAATCTATAAGTTATAGGAAAACTGAATTTTTCATTCCTAAACTTAGTCTCTATTCAACAATTTGTTATCAATCAAAGTAAAGAGTCAAATTGTACTTCTCATCTAGTCTATTACTTTACCCTAAGTCATATGCACCTTGTGACTGTGAAAATTTTGACTAAGGGTTCATTAACTCTAACTCTTATGCCTTATTTATATATATATATATTTTGTGGTATTATTCCTTAGTTCTATTAGGCTTTCTAATCTGCCCATGTAACGAGCCTTTAATCGATGACTCCCAAACCAAACGGTCTTAGGGCACCGGCGAGAAAACACCCCAAGGACTTAAGGACTTGAGCAAACAAGGGCACAAAAGTAAGGATTTTATTATATGACCCCCTTTTAGGCGTGAATACTTATGCTTTATTAGGCACAAATACCCAGCTTAATCAGAAGATTTTTATATATTTTTTCTCAAACTTATCTAATCATCTTTCGCATAAATACTAAGGCTTGCTTAGGCCAAAGTACCTAGCTAATCAATAATTAGATTCGTTTATCTTTCATAGATATTTTTTCTTTTTTTTTTATATATAAGACATAAGAATCTTTATTTTTGAACCCTAAGTGTGTAAGTGTATGAAGTGTGCATATTTCATTAAGGTAAAGATCAAGACTAAATTACTTTGACAAATTATCTTCCTAACCCTAAAAATCAAACAAATAATCTTATTTTGACCAAATTTAAGAAATCCTAATTTTTATTTTCCTATTCCTTAAAATTGACTTAATTTCTTACAAAAAAATATGTCAAAATATTGTTTCTATTTTCAAAAAGTTTTTAAAAGTAAAGAATTTTTTTTTAATAAAAAGAAAAACCTAAGTTATGTTAGAACCCTCCCCCACACCTATCTCATGCATTGTCCTCAATGTATGAATTAATGCATAGATGCATGAAAAAGAAGAAAGAGAAGGAAAATGTTACCTTAAGGTGGTGGTTCCGGTGGTGGTCTGATTGGTCCACGAAATGCGGCCCAATCAACTTTTCGTGGAGTTCGGAGGAACCCACCAGAAATTTCTCTAATATAACCCACTAAAATGATATATGCATGAATGATTTTTATTAAATATTCAACCCCATCTAATTTCCAAATTCCATAGTTAATTTCGGAGTCAAATTCGTAAACCGCCTTGTCCCAAAATGGAGTGTGAAAAGATAGAATGATTGACTTGGACTCAGGAAGTACAGGAACTAATACCGACTCAGGAAGGTGACTTAAGTCAAGTAATGGTTCAGGAGTCGAGATTGATTCAAGAAGCGGGTCCAAGTCAAGAAGTTGAAACTCAAGTCCACATTTATTTCCAACAATGTAATGTGACTTAATATTGGTGATTCAAGTTCAAGAATGATTGGTGTGGGAATCAAAACTGACTCTAAAATATTACTTAAGTCCGGTAATAAAACAGGAGTCAATATTGATTTGGAAATTTGAACGGGATCACAGATTTGAGAATCTAGGTCACATTTCTCATTGAGTTCAATGTCATAAAAATGAGAACTTGCCAATTTGTCAATAGGACTTTCAAAAGTGTAAAATTGGTCAAGTTCACTATGATCATCAAAGATGGGTGATTCAATTTCATGATGAATTGGCACAGGATCCAATGTTGACTTGGGAAAGAGGTTGAAATCAGGTGAAGATACCGGAGTTTTTATCAGATTCTCTTGGATTGCAAGACATCAGAGGGAAATGAAAATAAAACAAGAATAGAAGAACAAAAATAAACTTTGAGTTGATTCAATTAACAATGGAAGAAAAGTTTTACTTACACCGATGTCACCTCAGTACAAGCTTGATCTCCTTCCTCCATGGAAGTATCCTCTCCTCTCAGTTACATAAAAAAAATAAAAATTACAAAAAAGAAGAATAAAAAAAACCTAAGTTACAATCTAAAAGTTAGCCTAAGAAAAACCCTAAATTTGTTTCTGTACTTGACTGGATGCCCTTCTCTGTTGCTCTGCAGGGGTATTTATAGGAGACGGAAGACGTAGAGTCCCGGTACAACTCTCCCACGAAAACAGGTATCCAGTCTCATCCGTATTGCCGCGAAAACGCGGCTTTGGCCGCATTTCTGCGGCCAAAGATTGCCTTCTGGCCACGCGCTTTCGCGCGTGGCCTCCTCTGGTCCGTCCATCTGGGTGTATCCTTTTAGATCTGGCATACCGACTCTTTATTTTGCAAATTTGGGATAATTTGGGAAGCAAGTTACCCTAAATTCAAATCTTTCAAATCTTTTAAAACGATTTTGTAATCCTTGCACTCTTCTCCTTTTATCTTTATTCTTGTCCTGCAAGTAATTAGGATTGAGTAGTAGTCTATCCCTTTCCTCTTCTTTTAGTAATTGCAACTTTTGCATTGGGCTTGGACATGGGCTTTTGGGCTTCATTTAAGGCTTTATTCTTTATTTAATTAATTCCTCAAGGCCTGCACGCATTAAATAATAAAACATTAGTAATAGTGCATAATTGTAGGAATAAATATGAAAATGTGATAGTAAATGTAGTGATAAATATGCATTTTTTACTACCTATCACACCCCCACACTTATCTTTTTGCTCGTCCTCGAGTAAAAATCAAAAAGAAAGAGAAAAAGAAAAGAAAAATTATTCTATCCTAACTCACTTTCGTAGGAATCACGATTGCACTTAGCACGTGCAACAAGCCGTTAAACCTCTGTTGGCCCAATGGCCTTCCACTCTAGTTTTGATGATGATCAACACTCATGTAGTTATGTTTACTAATATTCTTGTGTTTCTAAGTTTCAGATCATTAACAGGATATTAGTTGGTGATTAGCTTCAACAAGGAGTTTAGAAGCTATTCATGGTGATTCCAGGGCCAAAGCTTCAAGTTCACACTTTGTCTAACCCATGGATGGAGTTTTGGAGCAAGTCTACTTGAAGATGATGATCGTCAAGAAGACTTAGGTATCCTAGTTTAGATAGTGTTTTAGATCCATTTTTGTAAAGCTTAGTTTAGTTGATATGCTCAAGTGCACAAAACACACACGTTTTATGATTTGATATTTGGTTTTTATGAATAGTTGATCAAAACAAGTTTACATATGTTATATGTATAGTAGATGTTTTCTATTTATACATACATGCTTTAACTTAGTAAACAAACTTATTTTGATATCCCTATTCATGTTTTGGAAAAATCAAGTTTGACAAAATACAAGGTTTTGTTTTTGATAAAATTTGCAAGACTCAAAAATGAATTGATATGTTGATATATTGTCTTGAAATTTTTATCACATGTTTATGTTTCAACATAAAATGATAAAACAATTTTTATGGTATTTTTAAAAGAGATAAAAGATTTTTTAGAAAATATTTTTCCAAATTTTTCTGAGCTGGACTGTGCTGACAGGCTGGTCGGTCGACCGTGACGGTCGACCGCACCAAGGGCCGGTCGACCGATGTGTACAGACGTGCACGTCTGTTAGGCACAGTGGACGGTAGACCGAGCCGGTCGACCGGGTCTGAGAGCTCTGCTCTCGGTTTATTTCAGTCGACCGGGCCGGTCGACCGCCTTTGCCCAACGGTCACATTTTTGACCGTTGGCGGTCGACCGGACCGGTCGACCGGTGGCCTGTCAGGCTGCCACATCAGCCTAACGGCTAGTTTTTCCTAGGGGCTATATATACCCCATTTCTCCATTGTTTTGGCTAAGATTTTTAGAGCTAAAAATTTCAGACTTTCTCTAGTGTTTAAAAGAGTTTTTAAAAGGGTTTTTAAGCCAAAAAGATTTCATCTTATTTGTTTTTGGGTTTTTAGAAAATCAAAGAAAGCTAGGGTTTTGGATTTTGATTTGGTATTTCATTCTCTATCTTATACAAGAGATTTCCCAAGTAGTTTTTCTTTGTTGCTTGTTTCCAAAAACACTTTGATTCCACACTTGAGCTATATCATACTATCCTAAACTATTAGGATCCTTGTTTTTGTGGAAAAAGATAAAAGAAAAAGGAAAGAGAGTTTGTGGTTTTTGAACCACTTGTTGTAAACCCTCCTTTATTTGTTGTATCCCTCTTCGGTAGAGGTGATCGGAGTGGTATTGGTTTGCTCCCTCTTCGGTAGAGGTGGAGTTTGGTTGTGAGCCTCTTCGGTAGAGGTGTGTGGATTGGTTGTTGTATTGGCTACGGGCCTAACCCCTCGGTTGTGAGGAGGTTGTTGTTTGAGAGAGGAGTTTGGTACTCCTAGAGTTGTAAGAAATCCTCTTTGGTAGAGGTTCCCTCGGTGGGAGTTGAGATAGTGGAAATCCTACACGGTGGTGTAGGCGGGGATGTAGAGCAAGGTGCTCGAACCTCGAAACAAATCTCGGTGTTTGCGATTGCTCCTATTGTCTCTCTTACTCTCTCTCATTTACTTTGTGCAAAGCATCATACTCATCATCATATCATATTTGCCTGTGTTGAGCATAATTCATATTGCCATATCTTATTGCTTGTGTTGCCTTGCATATTTCATATTGCTATATCCTTGATTGCTTGGCTTGATTGTGTGTGCACATTGCTTGGATTGCTTGTGTGTGTGTGCCTAACTTATACTCATCCAACAAGAGCTTCACATAGCACCTCAACCCATTTCAAGGGGAATCAAGGGAGTTAGTCCAGAGCCTCGCAAGGGGAATTCGGATACACTTGTTGTATTGTATTAGTTTGTGCATAATTTGCATTAGCTTCCGCATTTAGCGCACTTAGTTTGCATTTAGTTTCTTAGATTAGCACTTACACCTATTCACCCCCCCCCCTCTATGTGTTTTTCAACCTCTAGGTTACCCTAGAGGACGAGTGTTGTCTCGTGAGGGTTTTTAGCGGATTACACCCACAAAATCCATAAGAAGGAAAATATTTGAAATATGTTTGAAGAAACTAAGTAATCTATAAGTTTTTAGGATTATCATTTTTATTCATTCTTAAACTTAGTCTTTATATAGTAAATTGTTATCCTTTTTAGGTAAGGATCAAAACTGAATTTTTGTATAGTCTTTTTCGTTACCAAAAAGTCATATGCATCCTTGTGAATCTTTACTAGGAATTCCTTAACTTGGACTCTCACGCCTCTTTATTATTATTTTCTCTTTTTTTTTTAATATGTATAACTCATCTAATTTTCTTTCGTGTAAGTATCAAGGCTTCTTGAGGCCCTCATACCTAACTAATTGACTATTAGATGTGTTAGTACATATATAAGTAATTTTTCTTAGTTTCCTTAGGCTTTCTAATCCACCCATATAGAGAACTTAAAGTCGGTGGCTCCCAAACCGGTCGGTTTTAGGGCACAGGGTGAGAAAACACCCACGGACTTAAGGATTCGTGTGAACTAGGCCACAAAACTAAGAACTTTATTTATAAAATCACTTTTAGGCGTGAATACTTATGCTTCTTGAGGCACATGTATCTAGCTTAATCAGTGAATTTCCCTTTTTTTATTTTTTTATTTTTTATAGGGCACAAGAGTCTTTGTCTTAGAATCCTAGATATGTAAATGTATTAGGTATGCACATTTCATTAAGGTAAAAATCACGACTAATTACTTATTCAATTTTTCCTCCTATACCTAAAAATTCAACAATTTATTTATTTTGACGAAGTTTTTAGAAATCCTAATCATGATTTTCCTAATTCTTAAGACTAACTTAGATTTCTTTCAAAAGATAAGTCAAAGTATTGTCCCCCTTTTTTTTCAATTTTTTTTTTTTTAGTATCTACCTATGTTAGTATGTTAGTAAATCCTCCCCCTCACTTATCTCATGCATTGTCCTCAATGTATGAATGAATGCATGTATGCATGAAAAAGAAGAAAGGGAAGGTAGATGTTACCTCAAGGTGGTGGTTCCGGTGGTGGTCTAATTGGGCCAAGCGTTGCTACCCAATCAAGATAATGTGGTAGTTCACGGGACCTACCTTTATTGACCTCTTTTCTATTTACATGTTTACAGTCCCCAGTATGAATAGGATCATGGAAGATCCTATCGTGAAACTTACTTCCTTTACATGACCAGTCCTGGAAAATCATCACAGAGTCGTGGTCTATACCTATGTCCAACAAAAGAATGTGACTTGGTAGAATGGGTGACTTGGACTAAAGAATGATAAGTTCAGGAACTAATACCAACTCAGGAAGGTGACTTAAGTCAAGTAAAGGTTCAGGAGTCGAGCTTAGTTCAAGAAGTGGGTCCAAATCAAGAAGTTGAAACTCAAGTCCACAATCATTTTCCCACAATAGAATGTGACTTACTATTGGTGATTCAAGTTCAAGAATGACAGGTGTGGGAATCAAAACTAACTCTAAAATATTACTTAAATCGGGTAACAGAACAGGAGTCAATATTGATTCGGGAATTTGAATTCGATCACAACAAATTTGAGAATCAAAGTCACATATCTCATTGAGTTCAATTTCATAAAAATGAGAACTTGCCAATTTGTCAATGGGACTTTCAAAAGTATGAAATTGGTCAAGTTCAATATGATGATCATCAAAAATGGGTGATTCAATTTCATGATCCATGGGTACGGGAATAAATGTTGGCTCAGAAAATTGGTCCAAATTGGGTAAGAATACCGGAGTCAACATAGATTCGAAGATGGAAACTGAATCGCAAAGTTGGGGATCGGGTTCACATTCACAATCTAATTCAATCTCATTGAAATTAAAACTAGCCAATTTGTCCAAGGATTGGGATTGATCAAGTTCATATTGATGTGATGAAATTGAATTTTGATCAAGGTCTTCTAGACAGAATGATTCTTGATTCCTATCAACTTGGTTGGTTAGTTCAAGAATGTTTGAAAGTCTAAAAATTTGATCATTCATTATATCTTGCAAACGATCCACTTTTTCTTCTAACCCATCGAATGGATCATTGGAGGACTGAAACATTGGTGATGTGGTAAAAGAAGTATATGAAGATAATGGTTGAACAGGTGGTTGACAATATGGCTCAGGGGTGTTGTATCCCCATTGACTCTGTGAAGAGTAGTGATGATTATTCCAGTCTTGTTCTAGTATTGGGACTGAGGCATGTAATGATTCGGATAAGACTAATCTAGCACACTAGGTTGGTTAAAGTTATGATATGCCGGGTTGGTAATATCCGAAAAAGAGGTCGGTGTGTAATATGGATTACTATTAAAATTGGAAAATTGTTATTATAAGTCATATCACACAATAGAATACAAACAAAGAAAAACAAACAAACAAATAAGCAAACAAATAAAAAGAAAAAATTCTAAACTAAGTTAGGGTAGACCTATGACCTAGACGACTCATAACTGGTTAGACTGTCCACGGGAGGTATAATGCAGACTTTGACCACAAGCTAATCAGCCAGGTCAGGGCAAGATTGGTGGGAGGTTTTTCGTCAAAGACGTTCCTTAATTAAATAACCACCAACCTTCGGGCTTTCGGCCCTTAATCCCTTTCATAGGCACTGATTTGGCAAGAGTCAAATTCCAACACCTTTCCCCCTTAGGATTATCTCCTAATTGAGTCCGAGATGTCCTTAGGGCCAACGTTTACTCATTTTTAGTTAGGCTCGGGTTAGTGAGTGCTTGGAATCTGATTTTTGGGCCAAGGAAGGGTGATTAAATCCTCACCTTATCTTGTTATGGGGTGGTGCCCTTAAGATCAGTTTGTGCAAGTGTACAAGATATGAAAACAAGATTCACTCAAAGCGATGTAAATCAACCAAGAGATGAGTCCTATTCTAAATGCAATGCGAACGTACCTTGCTCCAGAACTCTTCAACAGTAAAGTAAATGAATTGAAAAGACACGTGCCTAAAATGCAAACGTCTAATCAATTTTTTAACTTTTTCAACAAGTATTTTACTGTTGGTTTATTAGCAGGTTCCTAATGATAGCATACAAGAAATAAAGTTTGCAGAAACTCTAATTTTTGCAAAGCAAGCAGCCCTGCAAAAAAAAACAGTCAGTAGTGAACTCTTCCTTGCCGCGGAGCCGCGACCAGGACCGAGCAAAACGCGACAATTTAGAGGGTACTTGGTCTCTGCTTTCTAGAGCAGAGGCCCAAGACCACTTATATGTTACTGCAAGTCTTCTTTCCTGTTTTCTTTGACTTGTAACCTGCAACAGAGAAGAAAAATTCGTTTTAGTTCCAAAAAGTCAATAAAAACCGTTACCCTCCCCGGCAACGGTGCCAAAATTTGATTGAAGCTTGAACCTGCACAAAAAAATACAAAATTTTAGAACTTCAAAATAGAGATGTGCAAGTGCTCAATTCTACCGCGATAGCAAGCAGCTATGCGGGTCGTGATTCACAAGGAGGGTTAGCGATAGAAGCATTCAAGGTTTGTATTGAAATCTTTGTGAAGAAAAAGCGAAGGTTCTTCTTTGTTTTAAGAAATGAAAATGAAAAAGAGTTAGGTTAAAGTTAAAAAGAAAGCGATAAATGAGAAGGTCGAGAAAATTAGAAAATAACTATGTACAAAGAAAATGAAAGAGTGAAAGAGATTTGGAAGAAATCGTGTTGGTGATCTAAACTAAGAAATAAAAGAAAAGAAAGAAGATTAAAGAAGTACTCACCTAGTTTGGTTAATGACTTACCTGGAACCCTTGCATGTTCTACCTTGCTTCGGAGGCGTTCAACGCATAAGCCATAAGATCAAGCTCAGTCCCCATTCGCATTATATCATCAAGACGAACAAGAATGAAGTGATACGGATCTTGAGGAGGAGAACGTCATCATGAATAATCGTTGGCACTCACGAAAACATTGTTATACTTATGCTTCTGGATTCACTTGCATTCTCATCAAAATCAAAAGAGGTAAAGTAGAAAGAAGAAGAAGAAAATGAAAGTAAAGAAGAACATAAAAAATTATTACCTTTATTTCTTGAAACGATGGAAGAAAGGAGGAGGGTACATCGGTGTCACTCTCAACATAAGCCTCTCTCTCTTACTTACATGAATTTCAATCTAACCTAAGCTTACATACAAATTAAAATTACATAAAAAGAAAATAAAAACCTATACTACAAAGAATGAAAACTGGACTAAATCCTATCTCTGCATGATCGTCCCATTTTCAGTACAAATCCTGCCCTTTTATAGGCAAAAACCCAACCTACATGAGAGGATAAAGATAGGGGGAGCAAACGCTCCCCCTAACTCCATAACTACATGAGAGGATAAAGATAGGGGGAGCAAACGCTCCCCCTAACTCTATAACAGGGCTGCGGAAACACGGTTTTGGCCGTGTTTTCGCGGCCTTGCTGTGGCCAGGTGGCCACAACCTGTTGGTGGAGCTCCCCGGCTTCGCGTTCTGATTTTATCTTCAATTGGATTTCTCGTTTAAGTCCGGAATTTTGACGAAATGGCCTTTGATCTTTGCTTCAACCGATCGATTCTGGGAGGATTCTTCTCAACCGGTTTTCAACCTCTCTAATTTTGCCCTGATTCACTGAGTTCGAATTAATTCTGATTTAATTCAGAATTTGGTGGGCTTTTGGGCTCATTTCTCTTCACTCTCCTTTAGGAATGGGCCTGCAAATAAATTAAACATTTAATTAGGATAATGTAGAGTTTGTACTATAATAAGTATGGGAATATGATAGTAAATGTGCAACATTAGCGACCAATCAACGAGCGTAATAGTCCTCATCGGTCGACGATGGTTGACTATGTTTCTGCTCAACACGAGCGTAATAGTCCTCATCGATCGACGATAGTTGACTATGTTCCTGCTCAACACGAGCGTCATAGTCCTCATCGATCGATGATAGATGACTATGTTCCTGCTCAACACGAGCGTAATAGTTCTCATCGATCGATAATAGATGACTATATTCCTGCTCAACACGAGCATAATAGTCCTCATCGATCGACGACGGTGGACAATGTTCCTGCTCAACACGAGCATAATAGTCCTCATCAATCGACGATGGTGGACTATGTTCCTGCTCAACACGAGCATGATAGTCCTCATCGATCGACGACGGTGGGCTATGTTCCTGCTCAACACGAGCATAATAGTCCTCATCGATCGACGCGGTGGGCTATGTTCCTGCTCAACACGAGCATAATAGTCCTCATTGATCGACAGCTAGTCGACGACATGCAAGACTTCGATGATCAAATATCGTTGGAGCACCAATGTGTACATAAAAAGCTGGTTAAGGTTCTAATCGGCACATAAGGAGCTGGTCAAGATAAATGGTGCAATCCTTAAAAAAGGGGCTAGTTAAGGGTTAACAAAAGCAAGCCAGCAGAGCATTAGCTTTGTCACTATCAGAATTCAACGCCTTCAAACGACTAAAGATAGAGAAAAATATTGGCTTTTAAATCCAATAGAAATTCTCGATAACTCACCATGCTGAGGTGAATAGCGTGGCTAGCCCAACTCAAACGGTAGTTGATAAAAGCATACCAAATCCGTTAATAGTTGAGGGTTTGCTAAAAATCCTAAGGGACCTGATTCCATTTGATTCCCCGCCAAAATTGCTTACCAATTCTTGTCCACAGAATAGTAGGACCACATAAAATAATATTCATTTACCTGCAAAATGAATCACAAGTCAAACTTATCATGTTAACATTAAACCTCTGGTAGTGAGACTCTAACATATTTCCCAGGGGATAAAATCAACATTCCCGGCGGATCTTACTAATATCCCTAGCAGATCAAACTTTACTTGCCATTCTCTTAAATAGAAAGACAGGTCCACTCAAATTGTTGTTACGTTCAAACACCTCTAACAGTAAATGAATTCTTGTCAAGTTAACATCACCCCTATGACAGGTTGCTTTACAAATCCCAAACGGAGAAGCTGTCACGATCACTTCTGACAAAATCTCCTTCTAGGGCCTATTTGGTTAATGGTGGAAGTGAGGAAGTAAGGAAGTGAGGAAGTGGTAACAGTTCCCTTTGGAACTTGGGAATTGGTTAGTAAGTTTTTTGGTGTTTGAATGTTATTGAGAAGTGTTGTTCGAAAAATTTTATGTCTTTTCCGGTGTTTGGATGGTAATAGTTGACCACAAAATTGACCGCAAAATAATATTAAAATAAAAATTAATTAAGAAAAATAAAAAATGGCCTGTAATTAGAATGCCAGTAAGATTTACATGATCAAAAAATAAACTATTTTGTGCTACAACTTCTTACAAATAATATAGACCACAAAATTAACTATAGCACTCTGGAAGTGAGGAAATGGTTACGTAAAAGAGAAGAGAAAAGAAAAAGGGGTTTTCTTATTTTTCTTTTTCAGTGTTTGGATAGATAGGGAAGTGATTGGTAGTGAAAAGTGCATTTTTATCATCATATTTACCATCACATTTTCATATTTATTTATATAATTTTGCACATTTATTAATATTTTGTGATTTATTGTGTGCAGGCCTTGAGTTCTTATTTTAATAATAAATAAACCCTAAAAGAAGCCCAAAAGCCCATATTCAAGCCCAAGTGCAAAAGTGCAAATATTAATTGTCAAAATTGCAAATACACAAGGGCCAAAGTTGCAAATATTAAAGAAGAGGGAAGGATAGACTTCTATTCAACCCTAAACACTTGCAGGATGAGGATAAAAGCCAAAGAAGGATAGCAAATTTCGTTTAAAGGATATGGGAAGATTTGAGATTTAGGGTAACTTGCTTCCCAAGTTATCTCGAAATCCCAAGATGAAGAGTCAAGATGCAGCTTCCAGAAGGAAACGCCCAGATGGACGGACCAGGAGAAGCCACGCGCCAAAGCGCATGGCCAGCCGCCACTACCAGGCCGCGGAAACGCGGCCCAAGCCGCGTTTCCGCGGCAATATTGACGTATCTGGCCAGCTGTTTTCGTATAAGAGTTGTGTTGGGACTCTACCTCCTTCTGCACCTATAAATACCCCTGCAGTGCAACCGAGAAGAGCGTCCAGAGGCAGAGCCAGAGGGCCAAATCGAGGGTTTTAGGTTTTCTTCTTCTAGTTTAGATTTTCTTTTCTCTTTTGTAATTTCTATTTTTCCTTTTTATAAACTGAGAGGAGATGAAGTTCTCATGGAGGAAGGAGATCTACTTGTACTGAGGGTGACAATCGGTGTAAGTTTTGCTTTTCTGCCATTGTTAAATAAATCGAATCGAGGTTCGTTCTTTTTTATTATGTTATGTTCTTTTATTCTTGTTGATTCTTGTGTATCTCAGTTTTTGTTTTCTTCTATTGTTATTTCTCTCTAATGTTTTGTGAACCGTGAGATCTAATTGCTTCGAGACTGCCTAGCCAAAGAAGATCACTTGATGGCCTATGGAGATGAACAATCCTTCTTTAGATTGTCTTTTCTTTTCATAGTGTAGGTAGCGAAGGTGGATGATCCTATACGCCATACTTGCACGCCTTCCAAGACAGGGTAAGTCGTCGCGAACAGATCAAAGGTAAGCAAGGTAGAAGAGGTTTGTACGTGTTATAGTTTCTTTCTTTTTATTTCTTTAGTTTAGATCTCACACTACCATATTCTCAATTTCTTTTCTTCACTTCCATTGTAAATATCACTTCTTCTTCTCCATCTTCTTTCTTTCTAACTTAACATTAAAATAATAAAAACTTTAGAGATAACTTATTGACAAAGCTTCCATCGCTAGTCCCTCCCAGAGGATCACGACCCGCATAACCACTGCTACCGCGGATTAGAATTGAGAACCTTGCACAACTACTTCTAAATCTAACATCTTTATTTTTGTTGCACAGGTAAATCTCGATCAACAAATTGGCGCCGTTGCCGGGGATCGAACCCGGGTCACCCGCGTGACAGGCGGGAATACTCACCACTATACTACAACAACTAAGTCTAAGAATGAGATTTTAATATTAAAAATAAAAATGAGATTTAGAAGTAGTTGCACATGATAAAACTCAATCAAAGAAATAGCTAAAGAAAACCCTAATCTCTCTCTGGATGCCCTCTCTGCTGCGCCTGCAGGGGTATTTATAGGTGCAGAAGGCGATAGAGTCCTGAATAAACTCCTCCACGAAAACTGGTAAATGGATAAGGCAAGATTGTCGCGGAAACGCGGCTTGGACCGCGTTTCCGCGGCCTGGTAGTGGCGGCTGGCCACGCGCTTTGGCGCGTGGCCTCCCCTGGTCCGTCCATCTGGGCATATGCTTCTAGAAGCTGGATCTTGGCTCTTCATTTTGGATTTTCGAGATAACTTAGAAATCAAGTTACCCTAAATTCAAATCCCTTCAAAAACGAATCTCATCCTTGCACATGTATTTATCCTCATCACCCAAGCATTTAGGATTGGATAGAATTCTATCTTTTCCCTCTTTGTAGTATTTGCAATATTTACATCTTGTATTTGCACTTTGACTTCTTGTAATTGCACTTTTGCACTTGGGCTTGGACTTGGGCTTGGATCTGGGCTTTTGGGCTTCATTAAGCTTTAATTATTTATTTAATTCAAAACTCAAGGCCTGCACACATTAAATAACAAAATATTAATAAATGTGCATTATTATATAAATAAATGTGAAAATGTGATAGTAAATATGATGATAATTATGCATTTTTCACTACCAATCACACCCCCACACTTATCTTTTTGCTCGTCCTCGAGTAAAAATCAAAGAAAACGAAAATCTAACCTAGTTAACTCACTTTCGTAGGAATCACGGTTGCACTTAGTATGTGCAACAAGCCGTTAAACCCCTAGGTTACCCTAGAGGACGAGTGTTGTCTCGTGAGGGTTTTCAGCGGATTACACTCACAAAATCCATAAAAAGAAAAATATTTGAAATATATTTGAAGAGACTAAGTAGTCTATAAGTTTTAGGATTATCATTTTTATTCATTCTTAAACTTAGTCTTAATAAAGTCAATTGCTATTCATTTTAGGTAAGGATCAAAATTGAATGTTTGTATAGTCTTTTTGTTACCAAAAATCATATGCATCCTTATAACTTTGCTAGGAATTCCTTAACTTGGACTCTCATGCCTCTTTATTATTTTTATAACTTCATCTAATTTTCTTTCGTATAAGTATCAACGCTTCTTGAAGCCCTCATACCTAACTAATTGACTAATAGATGTGTTAATATTTTTTTTTTTTGGGGCATGTATAACTCATCTACTTTTCTTTCGTGTAAGTATCAAGGCTTCTTGAGGCCTTCATACCTAACTAATTGACTAATAGATGTGTTAATACATGTATAATATTTCTTAGTTTTCTTAAGCTTTCTAATCCACCCATGTAGCGAACTTAAAGTCGGTGGCTCCCAAACCGGTCGGCTTTAGGGCACCAGGTGAGAAAACACCCAGCGGACTCAAATTCGAATGAACTAGGCCACAAAACTAATGACTTTATTTTATTTAGAACTCACCTTTAGGCGTGAATACTTATGCTTCTTGAGGCACATGTATCCAGCTTAATTGGTGATATTATATATATATATATATATATATATATATATATATATATATATAATATATATATATATATATATATATATATATATATATATATATATTTATATTTATATTTATTTTTTTATGAGGCACAAGGTCTTTGTCTTAGAATCCTAGATGTGCACTAGGAATGCATATTTCATTAAGGTAAAAATTAAGACTAATTATTTATTCAATTTCTCCTCCTATACCTAAAAATTAAACAATTCATTTATTTTGACTAAGTTTTTCGAAATCCTAATCATGACTTTCCTAATTCTTAAAACTAACTTAGATTTCTTTCAAGAAATAAGTCAAAGTATTATCCTTTTTATAATAATTTCTTATTTTTATTATTATTATTATTTTTAAAAAAAATAAACTAACTTAGATTATCCTAATTATGCAAATTTTTTTTAAATAATAAAAAGAAAAATATTGCTATTGTTATTTATTTTTTTTATATATATTACATATATTACATACCCTTCCCCCACACTTGTTTCATGCATTGTCCCTAATGTATGAATGAAATGCATGGATGCATGAACTGGCAGAAAGATAAAGTTACCGATACAGTAGGTCAAAAAGACCCATGGATGCATTTACTTCCGGTACTGACTCCAAAAAGATTTTAAGACGTTGACCATTTACCTTGAATGCATTGCCATTTTTGGGGTCGTAGATCTCTATGGCTCCGTGTGGAAACACAGTCTTAACAATGAAGGGCCCTGTCCATCTTGACTTCAACTTGCCAGGAAAGAGATGAAGTCTAGAGTTATAGAGTAAAACTTTTTGTCCTTGGACAAACGTTTTTCTCGTGATGAACTTGTCATGAAAAACCTTAACTCTATCCTTCGCAATCTTTGCATTGTCATATGCTTCATTCCTTAATTCCTCTAGTTCAGAAATTTGCAATTTCCGAAGCTCACCGGCCTTATCTAGATCGAAATTTAGCTGCTTAATTGCCCATAGGGCCCGGTGCTCTAGCTCAACAGGAAGGTGGCAAGCCTTTCCAAAGACTAGTTTGTAGGGAGACATTCCTAGAATCATCTTAAAGACAGTCCTATATGCCCATAGGACATCCACCAGTTTGGTCGACCAGTCCTTCCTATTCTAATTCACAGTTTTCTCCAAGATGAGCTTGACTTGCCTATTAGAAACTTCTACCTGTTCGCTAGTTTGAGGATGGTAGGGCGTAGACAATTTGTGAGTTATGGCATATTTTCGCATAAGAGCTTCAAAAGTTCTATTGCAAAAATGTGTGCCATTGTCACTAATGATGGCTCGAGGGATTCCAAAGTGTGAGATGATATTATCTTTCAAGAATTTGACAACAACTTTGTTTTTGTCATTTGTCTTGCAAGGGACAGCTTCAACCCATTTTGACACGTAGTCTATGGCCAACAAGATGTATTGGTGCCCAAACGAATTAGGGAAGGGTCCCATAAAATCGATGCCCCAGACATCGAAAAGTTCTACTTCTAGAATTGGATTTAGGGGCATCATATTTCGTTTGGAAATTCTTCCTATCATTTGACATCTTGTGCAAGTTTTGCAATACTCAAATGCGTCTCTGAACACGGTTGGCCAATAAAAACCACTTTGCAGGATCTTTTCGGCAGTTTTGCGGGGACCAAAGTGTCCACCGCAAGCGAACTCATGACAGAAAGCTAGAACACTTCTAGTTTCCTCGTCGGGGACACATCTCCTAATGATTTGGTCGCTACAATATTTGAAAAGATAAGGATCTTCCCACATGTAATACCGGACTTGAGACAAGAATCGGTATCTATCCTGTTTTGACCAATTAGGTGGTGTTTGGTTTGTGACTAAGTAATTTACTATGTCAACAAACCATGGCTCCTTAGAGATGGCTAGAAGTTGTTCATCGGGGAAATTGTCATTGATGGGCAGTTCATCAGAAGGTGCGTTTGGCACACGAGAGAGATGGTCTGCTACGACATTTTCGACACCTTTTTTATCTTGAATTTCGAGATCAAATTCTTGAAGGAGAAGGATCCAACGAATGAGTCGGGCCTTCGCATCTTTTTTTAGCATAAGGTATCGAAGTGCAGAATGGTCGGTGAAAATCGTGGTCTTGGTCCCTTGTAGGTATGGGTGGAATTTCTCCAAAGCGAACACTGCTGCCAAGAATTCCTTCTCGGTTGTAGTATAGTTCATTTGGGCGTCATTGAGCGTCCTACTCAAATAATAGATCACGTACTGCTTGCTATCCTTACGCTGTCCTAAGACAGCACCTATCGCAAAATCTGAGGCATCGCACATGATCTCAAAAGGCTTGGACCAGTCCGGAGGTGAGATGATAGGTGCAGAAATAAGTTCCACTTTCAACTTTTTCCACGCACTATTGCACCTATCGTCAAATATGAAGGGCACATCTTTAGTTAGAAGGTTTGTAAGGGGTCTAGCAGTTTTGCTAAAATCCTTAATGAACCTACGATAAAACCCAGCGTGTCCTAAGAAAGCCCGAATGTCCTTCACACATCGTGGAATTGGAAGTTTGGCTATGATATCCACCTTAGCCTTGTCCACTTTTATCCCTTCCTTAGATATCTCATGACCTAGGACAATCCCATGCTGCACCATGAAGTGGCACTTTTCCCAATTGAGGGTCAAGTTCTTTTCGGTGCATCTACTCAGTACTAGCTCCAAGTGGTGGAGACAATGGTCAAATGAATTTCCATAGACGGAGAGGTCATCCATGAAAATCTCTAAAAAGCGCTCGACCATATCAGAAAACAGGCTTAACATACAACGTTGAAATGTGGCTTGGGCATTACATAGGCCGAAAAGCATTCGACGGTAGGCAAATGTCCCAAATGGGCATGTGAACGTTGTCTTTTCTTGGTCCTCCGGGGCTATAGGGATTTGGTTATACCCTGAATAACCGTCCAAGAAGCAGTAATACTCATGACTGGCTAATCTTTCCAGCATTTGGTCAATAAATGGGAGGGGAAAATGATCTTTCCTAGTGGCTGCGTTCAACTTGCGGTAGTCTATGCATACTCTAACCTTGGTAGGCAATCGTGTTTGCACTAACTCATGCTTGTCGTTTTCTACCACAGTAAAGCTGGACTTCTTAGGGACCACATGCATTGGGCTAACCCAATCGCTATCGGAAATGGGATAAATGATCCCATTATCTAATAGTTTCACTATTTCGGCATGTGCAGCCTCCTGCATGAGTGGGTTTAGCCTACGCTGTGGATCCCTCTTCGGTCTAACCCCTTCCTCTAGATGGATACGATGCTGGACTATCGTAGGGCTCAGTCCCTTGATATCTGCCATAGTCCAACCAATGGCTTCCCTATGTCTCCTAAGGGTTGCCAGTAGGTCTTCCTCTTGCCTATTAGTCAAATTAGATGCAACTATGACCGGTAACATCTCTTGTTCACCTAGGTAGGCGTACTTAAGATGTTTACGCAAGGCTTTTAACTCCAAAGAAGGAGGTGGCTCGATGGGTGGAGGAGTTATGCTAGAATCTCCCATCTCTATAGAACTCAGATTTGATTCCCATTCGATCTCATCAAGGCTGAGATCACTTGCTTCTAAGTCTTCCTCTTCCTCTGACTCTAGTGTGATCTCCTCATTATGCTCACTCGTCATGTTCTCAATGAAGTTAACCTCAAAGGGTTGGTCGGTCACATCGTAGGGGTGCTTATCTAGGTTGAAAACATTGACTTCCTTGGTCATATCCCCAATAGTCAGTCTCATGGATCCGTTTCTACAATTTATGATTGCATTTGCGGTTGCTAGGAACGGTCTTCCTAAGATGACGGGAGTTTGGGACCTAGGATTAGACACAAGTTGTGTCTCTAAAACAATGAAATCGACTGGGTAAATGAATTCTCCCACCCGTATGAGAACGTCATTGATCTCTCCCTTAGGAACTTTGATTGAGCGGTCAGCCAACTGAATAGTAACTTGGGTCGGGTTGAGTTCACCTAATCTAAGTTGTTGATATACAGAGAAAGGGAGCAAGACCGGAGGGAGGTTTTCCGTCAGAGACGTTCCTTAATTAAATAACCACCATTCTTCGAGCTTTCGGCCCTCAATCCCCTGCCTAGACACTGATTTGACAAGAGTTAATTTCGAGCAATTTTCCTCCTTAGGTCAATCTCCTATTGAGTCCGAGTTAACCTAGGGCCAACGTCTAGTCAAATTTTACTTAAGGTTAGGGTTGTGAGTGTGACGGATATGATTTGTGGGCCAAGGAAGGGTGATGAAATCCCCACCTTATCTTGTTTATGGGTTATGCCCTTAAGATATTTTTGTGTACGTGTAAAGCTGTAGAAAAGTAATCACTCAAGAAAGCAGTAAATCAACCAAGAGTGTTTCCTAATCTATATGCTATGCAAACGTACCTTGTCGCCAGCACTCTTCAACAGAATTAAAAAAATTAAAATAGATACGTGCCCTAAATGCAAGAGTCTAATTTTTTTTTTTATTATCAACAAATGGGTTAATGTTATTAATTAGCAGTTGCAGAGTGATCACAGAGAAATTTAATCACAGCAGTAAGCAATATTTGAAATTCTGAGCAACCTGCAGAAAATTTGATGAGTAGTGAACTACTCTTGCCGCGAAAATGCGGCTATTGCTGCGGAACCGCGGCAAAGGAGTAGGCTCTGATGCTCTGCCTTCGAGGGCAGAGGCACAGAGTTGCTATGTGTCCTCGCTGCTGCTTTGTTTTCCTGTTCTCTGTATCTGCAAACAGAAAGAATAAAAAATAATTAGTTTGAGAAAATCGTGTCGTTCCTTCCCCGACAATGGCGCCAAAATTTTGATTGAGAATTAAGAATTTGTAAATAAGAAATTGAAGTGTAGAGTTCTTAGTCTCAATGCTATCCGCTGTAGTAAGGGCCAAAGCGGGTCGTGATCCTCAGGGAAGGATGCGATGCAAGCTTTTCGGCCGATTCCTCTGTATGCTTTGAATAAAACAGAGAAAGGATTAGATTTGAAATGTATATGAATGGAAAGATGTGGTTTTACTGATATTCTACCACAACCCATAGTGCAAGTTAAGGATATTGATCATCATATTGGAATATATGGACTCCATCCTAGGTTTTCTAGAGGATATGCAAGTAAGAGAAAAAGATTGTAGTATCTTACTAGCGACAGTCCTAAAAATCCAACACGTTTTCATCCTAACATCTAAGCACAACGTAAGAGAAGATTTACCTTGAAGTTACGTTGTCAAAGTTCTTAAGCATGAAATGTGAAAAATTACTTAAAGGTGTGACTTTAGATTATGAAACTAATCATCATTTAGTCTTCAAGCAATCTACTTTAAACTTAGGGTTTTTAAAAAATGTCATCAATCCGATCAATGCTTAACTGCTCTAGGGTTGCTTTAAGAATTTCAGCAAACCACAATAGGAAATTAGTTCATCATTTTTTTTATCTTTTCAATTTATTTACTTTTTTTTTATGTTGTTTAATAAGAAGAATTGAGAAAGAAAGGAAACAAATAAATCAGAAGATCACAGATTAAAAACTAAACCAGAGAGATCACAGAATAAAAGCAAAATTAAATAGCAGAGAATTAAATGGGAAAAAGGTAACCTTTATTCGAAAAACGTCTCCCAAAAACAAGCTCCTTCTCCTCCACAATGTACTCAAAACAAAATTACAAACTTGCAGAAATTTTAAAGAAATAGCTAAAGAAAACCCTAATCTCTCTCTGGATGCCCTCTCTGCTGCGCCTGCAGGGTTATTTATAGGTGCAGAAGGAAGTAGAGTCCTAACACAACTCCTCCACGAAAACTCGTCCCCTGATAAGACTATACTGCCGCGGAAACGCGGCTTGGGCCGCGTTTCTGCGGCCTGAGTGTGGCGGCTGGCCACGCGATTTGGCGTGTGGCCTTCCCTGGTCCGTCCATCTGGGCGTTTCCTTCTGGAAGTTGAATCTCGGCTCTTCATCTTTGGATTTGGATATAACTTGGGAAGCAAGTTACCTAGATTCCAAATCTTTTCCACGAATTTCCTTCTCTTCTTTTAGCTTTTATCCTCATCCCGCAAGTGTTTAGGGTTGAATAGAAGTCTATCCTTCCCTCTTCTTTAATATTTGCAACTTTGGCCCTTGTGTATTTGCACTTTTGACAATTGATATTTGCACTTTTGCACTTGGGCTTGAATATGGGCTTTTGGGCTTCTTTTAGGCTTTATTTATTATTAAAATAAGAACTCAAGGCCTGCACACAATAAATCACAAAATCTTAATAAATGTGCAGAGTTATATGAATAAATATGAAAATGTGATGGTAATTTTTTTTAATATGTATAACTCATCTAATTTTCTTTTGTGTAAGTATCAAGGCTTCTTAAGGCCCTCATACCTAACTAATTGACTATTAGATGTGTTAATACATATCTCATATTTCTTAGTTTTATTAAGTTTTCTAATCCACCCATGTAGCGAAATTAAAATCGATGACTCCCAAACCGGTTGGCTTTAGGGCACCAGGTGAGAAACACCCCGCAGACTCAAATTCGAGTGAACTAGGCCCCAAAACTAAGGATTTTATTTTATTTACTCACCTTTAGGCATGAATACTTATGCTTCTTGAGGCACATGTATCAGCTTAATTAGTGATTTTCTTTTTTTTTTTAAGGCACAAGAGTCTTTGTTTTAGAATCCTAGATATGCATTAGGTATGCACATTTCATTAAGGTAAAAATTAAGACTAACTACTTATTCAATTTTTCCTCCTATACCTAAAAATTCAACAATTTATTTATTTTGACCAAGTTTTTAGAAATCCTAATCATGATTTTCCTAATTCTTAAGATTAACTTAGATTTCTTTCAAAAGATAAGTCAAAATATTGTCCTTTTTATAATTTTTTTTTAGATTTTTTTTTTTTAAGCAAATTTTTGTTAGTTTCTAACTATGTTAGTATGTTAGTAAAGCCTACCCCCACACTTATCTCATGCATTGTCCTTAATGTATGAATGAATGCATATATGCATGAAAAAGAAGAAGGGAAGGCAGAAGTTACCTCAAGGTGGTGGTTCCGGTGGTGGTCTAATTGGTCCACGAAAGGCGGCCCAATCTACTTTTTGTGGAATTCGGGGGAACCCACCAGAAATCTTGCTTATATAACCCACTAAAATGTATGTATAATCATTTTTTAATAATTCCACCCCATCAAATTTTCATAATTCATAATTATATTCAGAGTCAATTGTGTCAACCGCCTTGTCCCAGAATGGAGAGTGAAAAGATGGAATGATTGACTTGGACGTCATAAGTGTGGGAACGAATACCGACTCAGGAAAGAAACTTAAATCAAGTAAGGGTTCAGGAGTCGGGCTAGGTTCAGGAAGTGGGTCCAAATCAATAAGTTGAAGCTCAAGTCCACAATAATCTTCCCACAATGGAATGTGACTCAATGGTGGTGATTCAAGTTCAGGAATGATATGAGTGGGAATCAAAATTGACTCGAAAATATTATCTAAGTCGGGTAACAAAACAGGAGTCAATAATGATTCGGAAATTTGAACTTGATCATAGATTTGAGAATCTAGGTCACATATCTCATTGAGTTCAACCTCATAAAAATGAGAACTTGCCAATTTATCCATGGGACTTTCAAATTTGTAAAATTGGTCAAGTTCAATATGATCATCAAAAATGGGTGACTCAATTTCATGATGAATTGGCACATGATCCAATGTTGACTCGGAAGAAGTGAAATCAGGTGGAGACACCAGAGTCATTATTGAATTAGGAAGCAAAATTGAATCATCAAGTTGGGGTTCATGATCATATTCATGCTCAAGATTTATTTCAGGAAAGGAAAAACTTGCTAAGTTATCAAAATTTGAAGTTTCGGCAAGTTCACATGATGGCACTGAATTAGAATCTTGTTGTCCAAAGCAACTTGGTTCGTCGGCTCTAAGAGAGTGGTCAGCGATATTAGAATTGGCCGGACAGTGAGAACACAAAGATTGAACCATCATATCTAGTTCATGCTCACGAGCTAATCTAGCCTGAGTCATGGCTTCAAGCCTCTTTTGTGATTGGACTTGAAAAAAGGAAGTGTAATCGTGATGAAGTTGTGAGTCGGTGGACTCACGCATCATCATGTCTAAGATTGATGGTGGTTGTTGCTTGGACTCGTGCATACTCATCATTTCTCGGATAGATGGTTTTCTATTCTGAATGGGTGGATCTGAGTATGAATCTTGGGAATATTGTGGACAAGGTGGAGGCGGAGGACAAGTCGGTTGAAAATTGGACTCGGGGGAAGCGAAACCCCATGAACTTTGTGAAGAGTTGAAAGTATGAAAATTATGGTCATAAGATGGGGGGTATGGGTTATATTCATTCGGATAAGACCATTCCGGCACACTAGGTTGATCAAAGTTGTGATATGCCGGATTGGTAATATCCGAAAAATAGTTAGGTGTGTAATATGGATTAAAATTGGAAAAATTATTATTATATGCCATATCACACCAACACTACAAAGAAAACAAACAAATAAACAAACAAAAAAGAAAAAATTCTAACCTAAGTTAGGGTAGACCTATGACCTAGACGACTCCTAACTGGTTAGACTGTCCACGGGAGGTAGGGTGCAGACTTTGACCACAAGTTAATCAGCCAGGTTAGGGCAAGAGTGGTGGGAGGTTTTCCGTCAAAGACGTTCCTTAATTAAATAACCACCAATCTTCAGGCTTTCGGCCCTCAATCCCCTTCCTAGACACTGATTTGGCAAGAGTCAAATTCTAGCACTGTTCCCCCTTAGGATAATCTCCTAATTGAGTCCGAGATGTCCTTAGGGCCAACGTCTACTAATTTTAAGTTAGGCTTGGGTTAGTGAGTGCTTGGGATATGATTTTTGGGCTAAGGAAGGGTGATGAAATCCCCACCTTATCTTGTTAATGGGTTATGCCCTTAAGATATTTTTGTGCAAGTGTACAAGATATGTAAATAAGATTCACTCAAAGCATGAAAATCAACCAAGAGATGAGTCCTATTCTACATGCAATGCGAACGTACCTTGCTCCAGCACTCTTCAACAGTAAAATAAAGTAATTGAAAAGACACGTGCCTAATATGCAAACGTCTAACCAATTTTTATCATTAACAACAAATATTTTACTGTTGAATTAATTAGCAGTAAGCAGGGTTATCACAGAACAAAATTTAACAGAGAAGTACACAGATATTGCCAGTTTCAGAAACCTGCAAAAATTTCAGTCAGTAGTCCTCTGCTACTGCCGCTGATCCGGGCTATTGCTGCGTTTGCGCGGCAAAGTAGCAGGCTCTGCTGCTCTGCCTTCGAGGTCAGAGGCACAGAGTTACTATATGTCCACTTCTGCTGTTGTTTTTTTGTTCGCCAAACCTGCAAACAGAAAAGAATAAAAGAATTAGTTAATAATTTTTTTATTATTAGAGAATAACTTATCGTCCCTCCCCGGTAACGGCGCCAATTTGTTGATCGAGATTTACCTGTGCAACAAAAATAAAGATGTTAGATTTAGAAGTAGTTGTGCAAGGTTCTCAAATCTAATCCGCGGTAGCAGTGGCTATGCGGGTCGTGATCCTCTGGGAGGGACTAGCGATGGAAGCTTTGTCAATAAGTTATCTCTAAAGTTTTTATTATTTAATGTTAAGTTAGAAAGAAAGAAGATGGAGAAGAAGAAGTGATATTTACAATGGAAGTGAAGAAAAGAAATTGAGAATATGGTAGTGTGAGATCTAAACTAAAGAAATAAAAAGAAAGAAACTATAACACGTACAAACCTCTTCTACCTTGCTTACCTTTGATCTGTTCGCGACGACTTACCCTGTCTTGGAAGGCGTGCAAGTATGGCGTATAGGATCATCTACCTTCGCTACCTACACTATGAAAAGAAAAGACAATCTAAAGAAGGATTGTTCATCTCCATAGGCCATCAAGTGCTCTTCTTCGGCTAGGCAGTCTCGAAGCAATCAGATCTCACGGTTCACAAAACATTAGAGAGAAATAACAATAGAAGAAAACAAAAACTGAGATACACAAGAATCAACAAGAATAAAAGAACATAACATAATAAAAAAGAACGAACCTCGATTCGATTTATTTAACAATGGCGGAAATGCAAAACTTACACCGATTGTCACCCTCAGTACAAGTAGATCTCCTTCCTCCATGAGAACTTCATCTCCTCTCAGTTTACAAAAAGGAAAAATAGAAATTACAAAAGAGAAAAGAAAATCTAAACTAGAAGAAGAAAACCTAAAACCCTAGATTTGGCCCTCTGGCTCTGCCTCTGGACGCCCTTCTCGGTTGCACTGCAAGGATATTTATAGGTGCAGAAGGAGGTAGAGTCCCAACACAACTCTCATACGAAAATAGCTGGCCAGATACGTCAATATTGCCGCGGAAACACGGCTTGGGCCGCGTTTTCGCGGCCTGGTAGTGGCGGCTGGCCACGCGCTTTGGCGCGTGGCTTCTCCTGGTCCGTCAATCTGGGCGTTTCCTTCTGGAAGCTGCATCTTGACTCTTCATCTTGGAATTTCGAGATAACTTGGGAAGCAAGTTACCCTAAATCTCAAATCTTCCCATATCCTTTAAACGAAATTTGCTATCTTTCTTTGGCTTTTATCCTCATCCTGCAAGTGTTTAGGGTTGAATAGAAGTCTATCCTTCCCTCTTCTTTAATATTTGCAACTTTGGCCCTTGTGTATTTGCAATTTTGACAATTAATATTTGCACTTTTGCACTTGGGCTTGAATATGGGCTTTTGGACTTCTTTTAGGCTTTATTTATTATTAAAATAAGAACTCAAAGCCTGCACACAATAAATCACAAAATATTAATAAATGTGCAGAATTATATAAATAAATATGAAAATGTGATGGTAAATATGATGATAAAAATGCACTTTTCACTACCAATCACACACCCCCACACTTATCTTTTTGCTCGTCCTCGAGTAAAAATCAAAGAAAAAAAAATCTAACCTAGTTAACTCACTTTCGTAGGAATCACGGTTGCACTTAGCATGTGCAACAAGCCGTTAAACCCCTAGGTTACCCTAGAGGACGAGTGTTGTCTCGTGAGGGTTTTCAGCAGATTACACCCACAAAATTCATAAAAAGGAAAATATTTGAAATATATTTGAAGAGACTAAGTAGTCTATAAGTTTTAGGATTATCATTTTTATTCATTCTTAAACTTAGTCTTAATAAAGTCAATTGTTATTCATTTTAGGTAAGGATCAAAATTGAATGTTTGTATAGTCTTTTTGTTACCAAAAATCATATGCATCCTTATAACTTTGCTAGGAATTCCTTAATTTGGACTCTCATGCCTCTTTATTATTTTTATAACTTCATCTAATTTTCTTTCGTATAAGTATCAAGGCTTCTTGAGGCCCTCATACCTAACTAATTGACTAATAGATGTGTTAATATTTTTTTTTTGGGGCATGTATAACTCATCTACTTTTCTTTCGTGTAAGTATCAAGGCTTCTTGAGGCCTTCATACCTAACTAATTGACTAATAGATGTGTTAATACATGTATAATATTTCTTAGTTTTCTTAGGCTTTCTAATCCACCCATGTAGCGAACTTAAAGTCGGTGGCTCCCAAACCGGTCGGTTTTAGGGCACCAGGTGAGAAAACACCCCGCGGACTCAAATTCGAATGAACTAGGCCACAAAACTAAGGACTTTATTTTATTTAGAACTCACCTTTAGGCGTGAATACTTATGCTTCTTGAGGCACATGTATCCAGCTTAATTGGTGATATTTTATATATTTTTTTATTTTTTTATGAGGCACAAGGTCTTTGTCTTAGAATCCTAGATATGCACTAGGAATGCATATTTCATTAAGGTAAAAATCAAGACTAATTATTTATTCAATTTCTCCTCCTATACCTAAAAATTAAGCAATTCATTTATTTTGGCTAAGTTTTTCGAAATCCTAATCATGACTTTCCTAATTCTTAAAACTAACTTAGATTTCTTTCAAGAAATAAGTCAAAGTATTATCCTTTTTATAATAATTTCTTTATTTTTATTATTATTATTTTTTAAAAAATAAACTAACTTAGATTATCCTAATTATGAAAAAAAATTTAAATAATAAAAAGAAAAATATTGCATTGTTATTTATTTTTTTTTATATATATTACATATATTACATACCCTTCCCCACACTTGTTTCATGCATTGTCCCTAATGTATGAATGAAATGCATGGATGCATGAACTGGCAGAAAGATAAAGTTACCGATACAGTGGGTCAAAAAGACCCATGGCTGCATTTACTTCCGGTACTGACTCCAAAAAGATTTTAAGACGTTGACCATTTACCTTGAATGCATTGCCATTTTTTGGGTCGTAGATCTCTATGGCTCCGTGTGGAAACACAGTCTTAATAATGAAGGGCCCTGTCCATCTTGACTTCAACTTGCCAGGAAAGAGATGAAGTCTAGAGTTATAGAGTAAAACTTTTTGTCCTTGGACAAACGTTTTTCTCGTGATGAACTTGTCATGAAAAACCTTAACTCTATCCTTCGCAATCGTTGCATTGTCGTATGCTTCATTCCTTAATTCCTCTAGTTCAGAAATTTGCAATTTCCGAAGCTCACCGGCCTTATCTAGATCGAAATTTAGCTACTTAATTACCCATAGGGCCCGGTGCTCTAGCTCAACAGGAAGGTGGCAAGCCTTTCCAAAGACTAGTCTGTAGGGAGACATTCCTAGAATCGTCTTAAAGGCAGTCCTATATGCCCATAGGGCATCCACCAGTTTGGTAGACCAGTCCTTCCTATTCTGATTCACAGTTTTTTCCAAGATGAGCTTGACTTGCCTATTAGAAACTTCTACCTGTCTCCTAGTTTGAGGATGGTAGGGCGTAGACAATTTGTGAGTTATGGCATATTTTCGCATAAGAGCTTCAAAAGTTCTATTACAAAAATGTGTGCCATTGTCACTAATGATGGCTCGAGGGATTCCAAAGCGTGAGATGATATTATCTTTCAAGAATTTGACAACAACTTTGTTGTCATTTGTCTTGCAAGGGACAGCTTCAACCCATTTTGACACGTAGTCTACGACCAACAAGATGTATTGGTGCCCAAACGAATTAGGGAAGGGTCCCATAAAATCGATGCCCCAGACATCGAAAAGTTCTACTTCTAGAATTGGATTTAGGGGCATCATATTTCGTTTGGAAATTCTTCCTATCATTTGACATCTTGTGCAAGTTTTGCAATACTCAAATGCGTCTCTGAACACGGTTGGCCAATAAAAACCACTTTGCAGGATCTTTTCGGCAGTTTTGCGGGGACCAAAGTGTCCACCGCAAGCGAACTCATGACAGAAAGCTAGAACACTTCTAGTTTCCTCGTCGGGGACACATCTCCTAATGATTTGGTCGCTACAATATTTGAAAAGATAAGGATCTTCCCACATGTAATACCGGACTTGAGATAAGAATCGGTATCTATCCTGTTTTGACCAATTAGGTGGTGTTTGGTTTGTGACTAAGTAATTTACTATGTCAGCAAACCATGGCTCCTTAGAGATGGCTAGAAGTTGTTCATCGGGGAAATTGTCATTGATGGGCAGTTCGTCAGAAGGTGCGTTTGGCACACGAGAGAGATGGTCTGCTACGACATTTTCGACACCTTTTTTATCTCGAATTTCGAGATCAAATTCTTGAAGGAGAAGGATCCAACGAATGAGTCGGGCCTCCGCATCTTTTTTAGCATAAGGTATCAAAGTGCAGAATGGTCGGTGAAAATCGTGGTCTTGGTCCCTTGTAGGTATGGGTGGAATTTCTCCAAAGCGAACACTGCTGCCAAGAATTCCTTCTCGGTTGTAGTATAGTTCATTTGGGCGTCATTGAGCGTCCTACTCAAATAATAGATCACGTGCTGCTTGCTATCCTTACGCTGTCCTAAGACAGCACCTATCGCAAAATCTGAGGCATCGCACATGATCTCAAAAGGCTTGGACCAGTCCGGAGGTGAGATGATAGGTGCAGAAATAAGTTCCACTTTCAACTTTTTCCATGCACTATTGCACCTATCGTCAAATATGAAGGGCACGTCTTTAGTTAGAAGGTTTGTAAGGGGTCTAGCAGTTTTTCTAAAATCCTTAATGAACCTACGATAAAACCCAGCGTGTCCTAAGAAAGCCCGAATGTCCTTCACACATCGTGGAATTGGAAGTTTGGCTATGATATCCACCTTAGCCTTGTCCACTTTTATCCCTTCCTTAGATATCTCATGACCTAGGACAATCCCATGCTGCACCATGAAGTGGCACTTTTCCCAATTGAGGGTCAAGTTCTTTTCGGTGCATCTACTCAGTACTAGCTCCAAGTGGTGGAGACAATGGTCAAATGAATTTCCATAGACGGAGAGGTCATCCATGAAAATCTCTAAAAAGCGCTCGACCATATCAGAAAACAGGCTTAACATACAACGTTGAAATGTGGCTTGGGCATTACATAGGCCGAAAAGCATTCGACGGTAGGCAAATGTCCCAAATGGGCATGTGAACGTTGTCTTTTCTTGGTCCTCCGGGGCTATAGGGATTTGGTTATACCCTGAATAACCGTCCAAGAAGCAGTAATACTCATGACCGGCTAATCTTTCCAGCATTTGGTCAATAAATGGGAGGGGAAAATGATCTTTCCTAGTGGCTGCGTTCAACTTGCGGTAGTCTATGCATACTCTAACCTTAGTAGGCAATCGTATTTGCACTAACTCATGCTTGTCGTTTTCTACCACAGTAAAGCTGGACTTCTTAGGGACCACATGCATTGGGCTAACCCATTCGCTATCAGAAATGGGATAAATGATCCCATTATCTAACAGTTTCACTATTTCGGCATGTACAGCCTCCTACATGAGTGGGTTTAGCCTACGCTGTGGTTCCCTCTTCGATCTAACCCCTTCCTCTAGATGGATACGATGCTGGACTATCGTAGGGCTCAGTCCCTTGATATCTGCCATAGTCCAACCAATGGCTTCCCTATGTCTCCTAAGGGTTGCCAGTAGGTCTTTCTCTTGCCTATTAGTCAAATTAGATGCAACTATGACCAGTAACGTCTCTTGTTCACCTAGGTAGGCGTACTTAAGATGTTTAGGCAAGGCTTTTAACTCCAAAGAAGGAGGTGGCTCGATGGGTGGAGGAGTTATGCTAGAATCTCCCATCTCTATAGAACTCAGATTTGATTCCCATTCGATCTCATCAAGGCTGAGATCACTTGCTTCTAAGTCTTCCTCTTCCTCTGACTCTAGTGTGATCTCCTTATTATGCTTACTCGTCATGTTCTCAATGAAGTTAACCTCAAAGGGTTGGTCGATCACATCGTAGGGGTGCTTACCTAGGTTGAAAACATTGACTTCCTTGGTCATATCCCCAAAAGTCAGTCTCATGGATCCGTTTCTACAATTTATGATTGCATTTGCGGTTACTAGGAACGGTCTTTCTAAGATGACGGGAGTTTGGGACCTAGGATTAGACACAGGTTGTGTCTCTAAAACAATGAAATCGACTGGGTAAATGAATTCTCCTACCCGTATGAGAACGTCATTGATCTCTCCCTTAGGAACTTTGATTGAGCGGTCAGCCAACTGAATAGTAACTTGGGTCGAGTTGAGTTCACCTAATCCAAGTTGTTGATATACGGAGAAAGGGAGCAAATTGATGCTAGCTCCTAAATCGAGGAGTGCTCGATTGATTTCGGCTCGTCCTATGGTGCAAGAGATGGTGGGGCAACCAGGGTCCTTATACTTAATAGGGATCTGGTTGGACAATAGCTCACTAATGCTAGTGGCTAGAAAAACCTTCTTAGGCACATTAGTCTTTCTTTTCTTGGTGCACATGTCCTTAAGGAATTTGGCATAACTAGGGACCTGTTGGATTGCATCAAGAAGTGGGATGTTGAGCCTAACTTGATTGAACGCCTCTAATAATTTCTCCATATGTGCATTGTTGTTGCTTCTAAGCCTATTTGGAAATGGAGCTATAGGCTAGTGCACTTGACCCGCTGACTTTTCAACTTCAGTTTCATTGGAGCTGGGTGGAGAAGGAGTGGAGCTAGATGGAATGGATGACTGAGATGGATCCTGTGGCATGGATACTTGATTATCAACTTGTTTCCCCGATCTGAGTGTATGAACCATGTGACACTGATTTGGTTCTTGAGCCTCATTGGCTGGCCTAGGATTCCTAGGATTTGGCAATGGTTGACTCGGTAGGGTACCCCTCTGTCTTTCTTGCTGATTTAATTGGACCTCTATCCTGGTCAAGACTTGAGCTAGTGTGTCAAGGCTTTTAACAAGAGTGTCCACCTTTCTTTCCATGTTTGAAAGCCTTGTTTCCATTTGTGAATATTGGAAAGATGGTGGAGGATTTTGACTAGGAAACCTTTGCTGATATGGCGGATTTTGGAAATTGTTGGAGAATTTGGGCCTAATTTTATCATTGTTGCTTGGGCCCCATGAAAAATTGGGATGATTTCTCCAACCAGGATTGTAGGTGGATGAATAAGGATTGTTGGCGGGCCTTGTGAAGGCCGCACTCATATGTTCGGGCAAGCTTTGATGCGCGAAAAAGACAGGACATTCCTCGAACACATGGTTCATATCTTGACAATAAGTACAGCCCGCCGAAGATGTTGGGCTGATTTGGTTCACAGAGACTGGCTCTTTAGTTTCAAGGGCCTCTAGTCTTCGCATAACAGCAGCTAACTTAGCATCGGTTGCTATGTTGGCCTCAATGGAATGGATACCTCCTTTAGAAGAAGTAGGGTCATTAGTCCTAAATTTTTCTGGAGTAGGTTCCCATTGGATGGTATTTTCAGCTAATTCCTCATACAATTGCCATCCTTCATTATCGTTCTTTTTCATAAATCCTCCTTGGCACATGGATTCTAACAACGTTTTAGTTTGATATTCTAATCCATCATATAGAACTTGGCAAAGTCGCCATTTCTCTATCCCATGGTGAGGGCATTGGGCAAAAAGGTCCTTAAAACGTTCGAAATATTTTCAAAAAGGCTCATTTGCTGTTTGCTTAAACTGTAGGATATTCTTCCTAATCAGTGCAGTCTTGTGAACGGGATAAAATTTCTTTAAGAAGGCCTTAACGAAATTCCCAAGAAGATATAGAACCGACCTCTAGACTGTAGAGCCATTTCTTTGCTAAATCCTTCAAAGCAAAGGGGACAAACCTAAGTTTGATGTCATCTTTTCCTAACTTAGGAATATTCATCATGAGACACACTTCCTCAAATTCCCTTATGAAGAAGTATGCATCCTCGGAGTCAAGTCCATGAAATTTCGGAAGGGTGTTGATGTATTGTGGCTTAAGCTCAAATGGGTCAACACCTTCATCGTCAAGCTTGATGCAAGAAGGAAGAGAAGTCCTGATAGGATAGATCCTATCTTGGAGTGATGGCGGTTGTGCCATGTGTGAGTCGGGCTTGAGCTCGGGTGGTGAACTAGTTCTAGTTAGCCGGGATGTAAGTGGGTCTCTCGACCAAGCGGACATGCACAATTAGCAAACAAGTTCACCCAATCAATCAATAAAAAAGAAAAACAAACAAAAATCCTATTCTAGGGTTATCCTTGACCTAGACAACTCCTAACTTTAGACTATTCTTAGGAGGTCTATTGTCGACGTTAACCACAAGCTAATCAGCCAGGTAGGTGGCAAGACCAGTAGGAGGTTTTCCGTCAGAGACGTTCCATAATTAAATAACCACCGTTCTTCGGGCTTTCGGCCCTCAATCCCCTGCCTAGACACCGATTTGACAAGAGTTAATTTCGAACAATTTTTCTCCTTAGGTCAATCTCCTATTGAGTCCGAGTTAACCTAAGGCCAACGTCTAGTCAAATTTTACTTAAGGTTAGGGTTGTGAGTGTGACGGATATGATTTGTGGGCCAAGGAAGGGTGATGAAATCCCCACCTTATCTTGTTTATGGGTTATGCCCTTAAGATATTTTTGTGTACGTGTAAAGCTGTAGAAAAGTAATCACTCAAGAAAGCAGTAAATCAACCAAGAGTGTTTCCTAATCTATATGCTATGCAAACGTACCTTGTCGCCAGCACTCTTCAACAGAATTAAAAAATTAAAATAGACACGTGCCCTAAATGCAAGAGTCTAATTTTTTTTTATTATCAACAAATGGGTTAATGTTATTAATTAGCAGTTGCAGAGTGATCACAGAGAAATTTAATCACAGCAGTAAGCAATATTTGAAATTCTGAGCAACCTGCAGAAAATTTGATGAGTAGTGAACTACTCTTGTCGCGAAAATGCGGCTATTGCCGCGGAACCGCGGCAAAGGAGTAGGCTCTGATGCTCTGCCTTCGAGGGCAGAGGCACAGAGTTGTTATGTGTCCTCGCTGCTGCTTTATTTTCCTGTTCTCTATATCTACAAACAGAAAGAATAAAAAATAATTAGTTTGAGAAACTCGTGCCGTTCCTTCCCCGGCAACGGCGCCAAAATTTTGATTGAGAATTAAGAATTTGTAAATAAGAAATTGAAGTGTAGAGTTCTTAGTCTCAATGCTATCCGCTGTAGCAAGGGCCAAAACGGGTCGTGATCCTCAGGGAAGGATGCGATGCAAGCTTTTCGGCCGATTCCTCTGTATGCTTTGAATAAAACAGAGAAAGGATTAGATTTGAAATGTATATGAATGGAAAGATGTGGTTTTACTGATATTCTACCACAACCCATAGTGCAAGTTAAGGATATTGATCATCATATTGGAATATATGGACTCCATCCTAGGTTTTCTAGAGGATATGCAAGCAAGAGAAAAAGATTGTAGAATCTTACTAGCGATACTCCTAAAAATCCAACACGTTTTCATCCTAACATCTAAGCACAACGTAAGAGAAGATTTACCTTGAAGTTACGTTGTCGAAGTTCTTAAGCATGAAATGTGAAAAATTACTTAAAGGTGTGACTTTAGATTATGAAACTAATCATCATTTAGTCTTCAAGCAATCTACTTTAAACCTAGGGTTTCTAAAAAATGTCATCAATCCGATCAATGCTTAACTGCTCTAGGGTTGCTTTAAGAATTTCAGCAAACCACAATAGGAATTAGTTCATCATTTTTTTTATCTTTTCAATTTATTTACTTTTTTTTATGTTGTTTAATAAGAAGAATTGAGAAAGAAAGGAAACAAATAAATTAGAAGATCACAGATTAAAAACTAAACCAGAGAGATCACAGAATAAAAGCAAAATTAAATAGCAGAGAATTAAATGGGAAAAAGGTAACCTTTATTCGAAAAACGTCTCCCAAATACAAGCTCCTTCTCCTCCACAATGTACTCAAAACAAAATTACAAATTTGCAGAAATTTTAAAGAAATAGCTAAAGAAAACCCTAATCTCTCTCTGGATGCCCTCTCTGCTGCGCCTGCAGGGGTATTTATAGGTGCAGAAGGCGATAGAGTCCTGAATAAACTCCTCCACGAAAACTGGTAGATGGATAAGGCAGGATTGCCGCGGAAACGCGGCTTGGGCCGCGTTTCCGCGGCCTGGTAGTGGCGGCTGGCCACGCGCTTTGGCGCGTGGCCTCCCCTGGTCCGTCCATCTGGGCATATGCTTCTGGAAGCTGGATCCTGGCTCTTCATTTTGGATTTTCGAGATAACTTATAAATCAAGTTACCCTAAATTCAAATCCCTTCAAAAACGAATCTCATCCTTGCACATGTATTTATCCTCATCACCCAAGCATTTAGGATTGGATAGAATTCTATCCTTTCCCTCTTTGTAGTATTTGCAATATTTACATCTTGTATTTGCACTTTGACTTCTTGTAATTGCACTTTTGCACTTGGGCTTGGACTTGGGCTTGGATCTGGGCTTTTGGGCTTCATTAAGCTTTAATTCTTTATTTAATTCAAAACTCAAGGCCTGCACACATTAAATAACAAAATATTAATAAATGTGCATTATTATATGAATAAATGTGAAAATGTGATAGTAAATATGATGATAATTATGCATTTTTCACTACCAATAAGAAAGTAAGCAATTATACTTCCCCATTTCCTTACTTTCGCCTACTTCTTTGCAACCAAACACGCCCCTAATTCCCAGCAAGAGATTTGATTATTACGTTAATGATTATCTAGCAACTCTTTAGGGAATAATCCTTTCCCTATCGAATCCCCTCGAAGTTTTTTTTATCACATTAATGATTGCCTCTGATATATAATCTCGTATGGAATTCATTTTGTTAACACCCCAGTGAGCTTCTGTTAAACTCTCCTCGAAGTCTATTATTTTCATTTTCAGTCCCCAGTGGACTTTCTTGGTTGTCATGTTAACAATATACTTTTGACATTTTCTTCCAATAATATCCGAAGGAGATACCAATTTTCCCACGGAGTTTATGATCAAGTCCTATTTCCATGATCAAGTCCTATTTCCTCCAGCGCAACTACTTCTTTTACCATCATGTTTAGTTTGTCACCTCTGAACGGTAGAAATTCCGAGCTTGGAGGTTTCTCAATCGGTTATATCCATGTACCTCTGAACTGACAGATAGCCAAGTCTTATCTTCCAGTCCGATAGGGACTACTCTTTTGCTATTATGTTCAGTTCGCTACCTCTGAACGGCAGGGCTCTGAGTCTAGCAACTTTCAATCGGTTATGTCCAATTACCTCTGAACTAATAGATGCCTAAATCTCTCCCTTTTATGGTATTCAAACTGTCAAGTCCAGTTTAACACCTCTGAACAGATGAGTCCATAACTTTATTCTCCTTTCCTCCGTCTGAAATCACCTAGAGGGGGGTGAATAGGTGATATGGCTAATCTAGAAACTAAATGCGGAAGTTAAAACAAATTTGCAACACACTTAATACAACCAACAAGTGTAGCCGAATTTCCCGTGAAGGGCTCTGGACTAACTCCTCTTGATTCCCCTAGATAAGGGTTGAGGTGCTATATGAAGCTCTTGTGGTTAAGTATAAGTGAGGCACAAACAAGCAAGCCAAGCATATAAAGATGAACAATATGAAATAATGCAAGGCACAAATGCAAGCAATAAGATATGAATGAATGAATGATGATTTGCACAAATAAAAGAGAGAGGGTTAAGAGACAATGGATCAAACGCAAACACAAAGATATGTTTCGAAGTTCGAGCCCCTAGCTCTACGTCCCCGCCTTCACCGAGAAGGATTTCTAATTCACTATCTTGTCCACCGAGGACTCCCACAGAGGGAACCTCCACCGAGGAGGATTTTTACAACAAGGGAGTACCGAACTCCTCTCTCAAACACCACCTCACAACCGAGGGGTAGGCCCGTAGCCAAACAACCACAAATCACCTCTACCGAAGAGGGATACAAACCAAACTCTACCTCTCATTACAGGGAGCAAACCAACAATCTCAACCTCTACCAAAGAGGGAGCAACCCAACAATGAAAAGGGTTTTTACAACAAGTGATTTCTTTCAACCACAAACAATCTCTCTTTTTCCACAAAACAAGATCCTAATAGAATAGGATAGAGGATAGCTCAAGTGTGGAAAACAAAGTGTTTTGATCAAAGAAAAACTCTTGGGAAAAATACCAAATGAATATAGAAGTTTAAATCAAGACAAATTCCCAAAAACCTAATTTCTTTGAAATAAACAAAACACTTTTAAAACAAATAAGTTGGATCTTTTGGCACATAAAACTCTTTTGAAAACTGTATAAAACACTAGGGAAACAGGAATTTTTCTCTTGTAAAAACCTTAGCCAAAATCCCAAAGAGATGGGGTTTATATAGGCCAAAACCAGAAACTACCCGTTAGGCTGATTTTTCAGCCAGCGCGGCTGGCGGTCGACCGCTCGGTCGACCGCCAATGGTCATAAATATGACCGTTGGGGCATCCCGGTCGACCGCCCAGATACAGAGAGCAAAGCTCTCTGGTCCGGTCGACCGACCGGTCGACCGGCCCATTGCCTGCCAAGACGTGTATAGACCTGTGCACGTCGGTCGACCGAGCGATCGACCGGCTCTGGCATACGGTCGACCGTCCCGGTCGACCGCCAAAGCCTGGCAGCCAATTTCTGGGTCAGAAAATCATGTTAAAAATATTTTAATAAATCGTGTAAAATATATAAAAAAATCCCCAAAAATAGTTTTAACATTTTGCATTGATATATAAACATGTGATAAAGATTTCAACTCAAATATCAAGCAATTTGAAACATTTTTGTGTCTTATCATTTTTACCAAAAACCAAAAACTGTATTTTACCAAACTTGGATTTTTCAATAGGAAATCTGATTTTTTCTAAAACTCATGAATAGACATATCAAAATAAGTTTGTCTAAGATATGAAGCATGTATGTATATTGAACACATCTAATATACATAAAAACAAAGTAAACTTTTTTTGATATAAACTATTCATGAAAACCAATTCCAAAACATAAAACTTGTGTGTGTTGTGCACTTGAGCATATCAACTATTCTAAGCTTTACATATGGATCTAAAACACACTAAACTAAAACTAGGATACCTAAGTCTTCTTGACGATCTTCATCTTCAAGTCGACACGGTCCAAACTGTGATCCACGAGCTAGACTCCAATGAGTGAAGGTATGATCTTGATGTTCGGGCTCTGGAATCACCATGTGAAGGCTTCAAAACTCATCTTGTTGAAGCAATCACTAACTAATATCTTGCTAAATGATCTGAAACTAAAATCATAAGATTATTAGTAAACATAACTACATGAGTTAATCATCATCAAAACTAGAGTGGAAGGCCTCTGGGCCAACAATCTCCCCCTTTTTGATGATGACAAAACTCATGGAGTTATATATGCATGGATTAAAATCAAGCTTCAAAGAAGCTCCCCCTTAACTCATGCATAGCAGTAAACATATAAATATGCAATGTAAGCTCTTAAACATGAATGGATAGATATGCATAAAACGTGCTCTTGATATCAAGAAAAACATGTTCTTAAATAATGCTCTTGATACCAATTAAACAATTAAACAACAAACTAATAAATCAAACAAAACATGTATATAAAACATGTATAAACTTCAAATACTTCTCCCCCCTTTTGTCAATCATCAACAAAGGGGTCCAAGTAAAAAAAAAACATTTTTCTCACCCTTTTTGTTCGAAACAAAGAATCAATAAAGGGTTCAAACAAACAAATCAAGAATAAAAATATATGCGATATACATTCATGAAGAGGAAGACGCTAAGTTAACTTTCCTACATATATGCATGACATGAAGAAAGGATGACAAGCCCTAATTCACATAACACAAAATATACAATGCATAAGAAGAGATGTGAAGCTCCCCCTACACACGTGTGTCGCATAAGGAAGAGTTGTCAAGCTCCTCAATATAAGATACACTCAACATGAATCTATATGTAGAAGAGATGTTAAGTTCTCCTTGCATATATGCAATCATATCAAAACATTTTTAACATTTCTTATTAAAACACAATTTTGAATTTTCTCAATAAAATAAATTTGATACCAATTAAGAATGTGTCAAAGTAGTGCATCTATCAATAGAAATTAAATATTATAAACATTGAATTCCTAAACATAAATCTTGATACCAATTGAAATTATTATTCTTTAAAAGCAAATGATACCAAAATGGAAATTCAATATTTTCTATCATAAAGTAAGGGAGTGGAAATCAAATACCAATTGAAATATGAAATACAAATTTTCTTCCCCTTTATGAAATACCAAAAGAAACATTGCATAAGCTTGTATATGAATACCAATTGAAAACTAATCAATTGAAACAGAATTGAAACTCTAGCTTAGCATAAACACAAACATATATATATGTATGAAAATAGATACCAATTGAAATTGATATTCTTTGAAATGCAAGCATACATAGATGGAACTTGTTTCTTTCGAAACAAAGATTCCAAACGTGTATGACCCACAACACATTGGCTCAAAGTGGAGCCCAAACAATCTACACTCTTCTTAAGCATGAATATATCATTTTTAATCAAAGAAGAAGTGTGGCATGTAAGGGGTGATCGAGGTGAAACTACCCTAGCATGGCAAACATGAGAATCAATCTTATTTTGCAAAACCTCATTTTTTTCTTTAAACAATTTTCTAAATCATTTGAAATAGAAATAATTTTATTTTTCAAAGCAACATTCTCTTTTAAAACAAAGTCAACTTTTGAAGACAAGTTTTCATTTTTCTTCAAAATTGTTTCACAATCATTTTTATTTTTCAAAAATTTATTTTCTTTTAATGCAAGATTAAGTTGAGATTTTAATGAATCCCTCTCATTAGAAATCTCCTCCTTTTCTTGCAAAACCATGTTAAGTCTAGAAAGCAAATTTTTATTTTCATTGTTAAGGCCTAGACTTTTCTTTTTCATAACATTATATTTTTCAATCAATTTTTCACACACAATAGAAAGTTCTTCATTTAAAGCATGGGCATCAACATAATCATTAGAAGAACTAGCATCATCATCATCTAAGTGAGTTTCCGAGTGTACCTCAAGGGAGTCATTCCCTTGGATCATATAGCATTGTTGTGGCTCGGATTCTCCACTAGATTTCTCCTCTTGTTGGATTGGCATTTGAAGCTCGGAGGTGGTGGTTGTGGTCAACTTGTTCCACACTGCAAAGGCGGAATTAAGGTTAGAAACATGCATAAGATATTCTTTTGAAAGCGTGCTTCTAATGGCCTCACGGGCTTGTGCATTGGCCCCTATATGCTTGCTATCACTAAGGTAGGATTCCTTGGTAATGGCAAGGTGAACCTTATATCCTAGGGTTTGTAAGTAGATGGACATCTTAGTCTTCCAAACAACAATGTTGGAAGAATCAAACATAGGTGGGGTCATGAAGTCCATGGGTCCAAACTATATGTGTGCAAGCAAACAAATGTGCAAATACAAATGGTATATTAGCAAACAAGGATCTCACTCCTAGGTTGTTAAACCTAAAGTATCAGGAGCGTAGGCTCTGATACCAATTGAAATCACCTAGAGGGGGGGGGTGAATAGGTGATATGGCTAATCTAGAAACTAAATGCGGAAGCTAAAACAAATTTGCAACACACTTAATATAACCAACAAGTGTAGCCGAATTCCCTGTGAAGGGCTCTGAACTAACTCCTCTTGATTCCCCTAGATAAGGGTTGAGGTGCTATATGAAGCTCTTGTGGTTAAGTATAAGTGAGGCACACACAAGCAAGCCAACCATATAAAGATGAACAATATGAAATAATGCAAGGCACAAATGCAAGCAATAAGATATGAATGAATGAATGATGCTTTGCACAAATAAAAGAGAGAGGGTTAAGAGACAATGGATCAAACGCAAACACAAAGATATGTTTCGAGGTTCGAGCCCCTAGCTCTACGTCCCCGCCTTCACCGAGAAGGATTTCTAATCCACTATCTTATCCACCGAGGACTCCCACCGAGGGAACCTCCACCGAGGAGGATTTTAAAACAAGAGAGTACCGAACTCCTCTCTCAAACACCACCTCACAACCGAGGGGTAGGCCGGTGCCAAACAACCACAAATCACCTCTACCGAAGAGGGATACAAACCAAACTCCACCTCTCACTATAGGGAGCAAACCAACAATCTCAACCTCTACCAAAGAGGGAGCAACCCAACAATGAAAAGGGTTTTTACAACAAGTGGTTTCTTTCAACCACAAGCAATCTCTCTTTTTCCACAAAACAAGATCCTAATAGAATAGGATAGAGGATAGCTCAAGTGTGGAAAACAAAGTGTTTTGATCAAAGAAAAACTCTTGAAAAAAATACCAAATGAATATAGAAGTTTAAATCAAGACAATTCCTAAAAACCTAATTTCTTTGAAATAAACAAAATACTTTTAAACAAATAAGATGGATCTTTTGGCACTTAAAACTCTTTTGAAAACTGTATAAAAACACTAGGAAAATAGGAATTTTTCTCTTGTAAAAACCTTAGCCAAAATCCCAAAGAGATGGGGTTTATATAGGCCAAAATCAGAAACTAGCCGTTAGGCTGATTTTTCAGCCAGCGCGGCTGTCGGTCGACCGCCCGGTCGACCACCAACGGTCATAAATATGACCGTTGGGGCATCCCGGTCGACTGCCCAGATACAGAGAGCAAAGCTCTCTGGTCCGGTCGACCGACCGGTCGACCGGCCCATTGCCCGCCAAGACGTGCACAGACTTGTGCACGTCGGTCGACCGAGCGGTCGACCGGCTCTCGCATACGGTCGACCGTCCCGGTCAACCGCCAAAGCCTGGCAGCCAATTTCTGGGTCAGAAAATCATGTTAAAAATATTTAATAAATCGTGTAAAATATATAAAAATCCCCAAAAATAGTTTTAACATTTTGCATTGATATATAAACATGTGATAAAGATTTCAACTCAAATATCAAGCAATTGAAACATTTTTGTGTCTTATCATTTTACAAAAAATAAAAAACTGTATTTTACCAAACTTGGATTTTTCAATAGGAAATCTGATTTTTCCTAAAACTAATGAATAGACATATCAAAATAAGTTTGTCTAAGATATGAAGCATGTATGTATATTGAACACATCTAATATACATAAAAACAAAGTAAACTTTTTTTGATCTAAACTATTCATGAAAACCAATTCCAAAACATAAAACTTGTGTGTGTTGTGCACTTGAGCATATCAACTATTCTAAGTTTTACACATGGATCTAAAACACACTAAACTAAAACTAGGATACCTAAGTCTTCTTGACGATCTTCATCTTCAAGTCGACACGGTCCAAACTGTGATCCACGAGCTAGACTTCAATGAGTGAAGGTATGATCTTGATGCTCGGGCTCTGGAATCACCATGTGAAGGCTTCAAAACTCATCTTGTTGAAGCAATCACCAACTAATATCTTGCTAAATGATCTGAAACTAAAATCACAAGATTATTAGTAAACATAACTACATGAGTTAATCATCATCAAAACTAGAGTGGAAGGCCTCTAGGCCAACAATCTCTCCCTTTTTGATGATGACAAAACTCATGGAGTTATATATGCATGGATTAAAGTCAAGCTTCAAAGAAGCTCCCCCTTAACTCATGCATAGCAATAAACATATAAATATGCAATGTACGCTCTTAAACATGAATGCATAGATATGCATAAAACGTGCTCTTGATATCAAGAAAAACATGTTCTTAAATAATGTTCTTGATACCAATTAAACAATTAAACAACAAACTAATAAATAAAACAAAACATGCATATAAAACATGCATAAACTACAAATACTTCTCCCCCTTCTTGTCAATCATCAACAAAAGGGTCCAAGTAAAAACAAAACATTTTTCTCACCCTTTTTGTTTGAAACAAAGAATCAATAAAAGGTTCAAACAAACAAATCAAGAATAAAAATATATGCGATATACATTCATGAAGAGGAAGACGCTAAGTTAACTTCCCTACATATATGCATTACATGAAAAAGGGATGACAAGCCCTAATTCACATAACACAAAATATGTAATGCATAAGAAGAGATGTGAAGCTCCCCCTACACACGTGTATCGCATAAGGAAGAGTTGTCAAGCTCCTCAATATAAGATACACTCAACATGAATCTATATGTAGAAGAGATGTTAAGCTCTCCTTGCATATATGCAATCATATCAAAACATTTTTAACATTTCTTATTAAAACATAATTTTGAATTTTCTCAATAAAATAAATTTGATACCAATTAAGAATGTGTCAAAGTAGTGCATCTTGATATCAATAGAAATTAAATATTATAAACATTGAATTCCTAAACATAAATCTTGATACCAATTGAAATTATTATTCTTTAAAAGCAAATGATACCAAAATGGAAATTCAATATTTTCTATCATAAAGCAAAGGAGTGGAAATCAAATACCAATTGAAATATGAAATACAAATTTTCTCCCCTTTATGAAATACCAAAAGAAACATTGCATAAGCTTGTATATGAATACCAATTGAAAACTAATCAATTGAAACAGAATTGTAACTCGAGCTTAGCATAAACAAAACATATATATGTATGAAAAATAGATACCAATTGAAATTGATATTCTTTGAAATGCAAGCATACATATACGAAAATATATTAGTATACAATAAAAGTCAAAATTGATATCAATTGAAAGAATCCAATGATACCAATTGAAACAACAATAAGCTTAAATGTATATCTCATATTCCTAACCTCCTAACACATGCTTATGTTTAAAAGATTTTCAATGTAAAGCATACACAAGGCATGGTCTCCCAACCAACCGCCCGTGGAAGGCAGGGGTTTTCAAAAATAGGTTTAAAAAAAATAAAGTTTGTTTGAAAACTCTACCATATGAAGGACACGAACTAGTTAAAATGAAAAAATTTGTTAACTAGTACGAAATCCTTCAAGTAAGGAATAAAACAAAAATGTTTTTCATAAAACATGAAATTCACAAGATAGTCAACACTCCAAGCCAATGAAGCATAAATATGACTCATGAAAACAAAACATGAGTAAATAAGAAATGTGAGTGTACAAATACAATGTGAAGAACATGATCATGAAAATATTCAATTTAGCTCAATATTCCTTTAAAACATGAAAATCATCAAAAAACTTATTTAATCTTCAAGGCATATATATGTCTTATACAAACTAAAGTATACATACATACCCAAACACAACAAGTCCACAAATGTATATGCATGAAGGCACGTGGCTCATAGGATGTATATGTATAAACAATAGTTTGGATAAAATAGACATATACATGAATTTAAACATAAACACAAAAACATGAAAACAAATCCAAAAATGGGAATACAAGTTTAAAATGCATGGATCATCAAAACTAGACTATACTAGCACATCTAATGGGAACAAATAAGCATTCAAGTACAAACATATATAAATTTATTTGTGGCCCACTATATGCACAAATATATACCTAGTCTTAATGAAAACTAACATTTAAACATCTATTCAAATCATGAAGCATCAAAACAAAATATAAATCATTATGATAAACATAAACATGATTATTATGTAAATCCACATGTTATTAGAGCTAAGATAAACATGATAGCTAAACAAAGGTGAGAACACTAAAATAATAATCCATATTAAACATGGGTGTCTCAAATGCTATACATGTAAGTCATAAGCCTAATAAGCATGGCATTAACACAATAATCTATAAACATCAAAAACATGCTATAAAGAAAAATATGAAAAGCATGTAAACAATAAATAAAGAGTTAGAGATTTATACCAAGACCGATGAATGCACCTCTCTAGTCTCCAAAATAAGGTGGTCCTCCCACCAAACATCCCTTGAAAGTGATGCATCTAAATTGTTTCCTTTAAGCTCGGAACGCATCCACTCCAAGGTACCGATACTCTCACGTCATGTGAGAGCCCACACCTACATCAAAAGCCATAGGGGTGGTCTTTGGTACCCACAATTTTTTGGGTCCATGGGGGTTAGTACCTTCTCTAACCCAAACTAAATTATTTGCTAAATTTGAAACATGTATTCTATCATAACAAAATTTAGCAAGGTGGCCCTTACGTTCACAATGTGTACAAGTATACACATAAGCATACAAGTGATGATGGTGTCCGTGAGGAGCATGTGTATGCTGTGAAGGGTGTGCATGCATAGATGGAACTTGTTTCTTTCGAAACAAAGATTCCAAACGTGTATGACCCACAACACATTGGCTCAAAGTGGAGCCCAAACAATCTACACTCTTCTTAAGCATGGATATATCATTTTTAATCAAAGAAGAAGTGTGGCATGCAAGGGGTGATCGAGGTGAAACTACCCTAGCATGGCAAACATGAGAATCAATCTTATTTTGCAAAATCTCATTTTTTCTTTAAACAATTTTCTAAATCATTTGAAATAGAAATAATTTTATTTTTCAAAGCAACATTCTCTTTTAAAACAAAGTCAACTTTGAAGACAAGTTTTCATTTTTCTTCAAAATTGTTTCACAATCATTTTTATTTTTCAAAATTTATTTTCTTTTAATGCAAGATTAAGTTGAGATTTTAATGAATCCCTCTCATTAGAAATCTCCTCCTTTTCTTGCAAAACCATGTTAAGTCTAGAAAGCAAATTTATTTTCATTGTTAAGGCCTAGACTTTTCTTTTTCATAACATTATATTTTTCAATCAATTTTTCACACACAATAGAAAGTTCTTCATTTAAAGCATGGGCATTAACATAATCATTAGAAGAACTAGCATCATCATCATCTAAGTGAGTTTCCAAGTGTACCTCAAGGGAGTCATTCCCTTGGATCATATAGCATTGTTGTGGTTCAGATTCTCCACTAGATTCCTCCTCTTGTTGGATTGGCATTTGAAGCTCAGAAGTGGTGGTTGTGGTCAACTTGTTCCACACTGCAAAGGCGGAATCAAGGTTAGAAACATGCATAAGATATTCTTTTGAAAGCGTGCTTCTAATGGCCTCAAGGGCTTGTGCATTGCCCCTATATGCTTGCTATCACTAAGGTAGGATTCCTTGGTAATGGCAAGGTGAACCTTATATCCTAGGGTTTGTAAGTAGATGGACATCTTAGTCTTCCAAACAACAATGTTGGAAGAATCAAATATAGGTGGGGTCATGAAGTCCATGGGTCCAAACTATATGTGTACAAGCAAACAAATGTGCAAATACAAATGGTAGATTAGCAAATAAGGATCTCACTCCTAGGTTGTTAAACCTAAAGTATCAGGAGCGTAGGCTCTGATACCAATTGAAATCACCTAGAGGGGGGTGAATAGGTGATATGGCTAAGCTAGAAACTAAATGCGGAAGCTAAAACAAATTTGCAACACACTTAATACAGCCAACAAGTTTAGCCGAATTCCCTGTGAAGGGCTCTGGTCTAACTCCTCTTGATTCCCCTAGATAAGGGTTGAGGTGCTATATGAAGCTCTTGTGGTTAAGTATAAATGAGGCACAAACAAGCAAGCCAGCCATATAAAGATGAACAATATGAAATAATGCAAGGCACAAATGCAAGCAATAAGATATGAATGAATGAATGATGCTTTGCACAAATAAAAGAGAGAGGGTTAAGAGACAATGGATCAAACGCAAACACAAAGATATGTTTCGAGGTTCGAGCCCCTAGCTCTACGTCCCCGCCTTCACCGAGAAGGATTTCTAATCCACTATCTTATCCACCGAGGACTCCCACCGAGGGAACCTCCACCGAGGAGGATTTTTACAACAAGGGAGTACCGAACTCCTCTCTCAAACAGCACCTCACAACCGAGGGGTAGGCCCGTAGCCAAACAACCACAAATCACCTCTACCTAAGAGGGATACAAACCAAACTCCACCTCTCACTATAGGGAGCAAACCAACAATCTCAACCTCTACCAAAGAGGGAGCAACCCAACAATGAAAAGGGTTTTTACAACAAGTGGTTTCTTTCAACCACAAACAATCTCTCTTTTTTCACAAAACAAGATCCTAATAGAATAGGATAGAGGATAGCTCAAGTGTGGAAAATAAAGTGCTTTGATCAAAGAAAAACTCTTGGGAAAAATACCAAATGAATATAGAAGTTTAAATCAAGACAAATTCCCAAAAACCTAATTTCTTTGAAATAAATAAAATACTTTTAAAACCAATAAGATGGATCTTTTGGCACTTAAAAAACTCTTTGAAAACTGTATAAAACACTAGGGAAACAGGAATTTTTTCTCTTGTAAAAACCTTAGCCAAAATCCCAAAGAGATGGGGTTTATATAGGCCAAAACCAGAAACTAGTCGTTAGGCTGATTTTTTAGCCAGCGCGGCTGGCGGTCGACCGCCCGGTCGACCGCCAACGGTCATAAATATGACCGTTAGGGCATCCCGGTCGACCGCCCGGTCGACCGCCCAGATACAGAGAGCAAAGCTCTCTCTTCCGATCGACCGACTCATTGCCTGCCAAGACGTGCACAGACCTGTGCACGTCGGTCGACCGAGCGGTCGACCGAGCGGTCGACCGGCTCTGGCATACGGTCGACCGTCCCGGTCGACCGCCAAAGCCTGGCAGCCAATTTCTGGGTCAGAAAATCATGTTAAAAATATTTTAATAAATCGTGTAAAATATACAAAAATTCCCAAAAATAGTTTTAACATTTTGCATTGATATATAAACATGTGATAAAGATTTCAACTCAAATATCAAGCAATTTGAAACATTTTTGTGTCTTATCATTTTTACCAAAAATCAAAAACTGTATTTTACCAAACTTGGATTTTTCAATAGTAAATCTGATTTTTCCTAAAACTCATGAATAGACATATCAAAATAAGTTTGTCTAAGATATGAAGCATGTATGTATATTGAACACATCTAATATACATAGAAATAAAGTAAACTTATTTTGATCTAAACTATTCATGAAAACCAATTTCAAAACATAAAACTTGTGTGTGTTGTGCACTTGAGCATATCAACTATTCTAAGCTTTACACATGGATCTAAAACACACTAAATTAAAACTAGGATACCTAAGTCTTCTTGACGATCTTCATTTTCAAGTCGACACGGTCCAAACTGTGATCCACGAGCTAGACTTCAATGAGTGAAGGTATGATCTTGATGCTCGGGCTCTGGAATCACCATGTGAAGGCTTCAAAACTCATCTTGTTGAAGCAATCACCAACTAATATCTTGCTAAATGATCTGAAACTAAAATCACAAGATTATTAGTAAACATAACTACATGAGTTAATCATCATCAAAACTAGAGTGGAATTCTGGGCCAACACCGTCAGGGCTGGGAGTTCTTGCAGTCATGTTAATAGTAAACCTCTGGACAGCAGATTGCGAGCCTAGTATCCCTTAGTTGGTCATGTTCTGTCAACCACCTCTGAACCAATAGGTACCAAAATTCGATTCACCTTTGCAGTCCTTTGTGAGCTAGCTGCCAAGTTAATACGACTACATCTGACAGTGGATTCAGAATTTAGCGTATCTTAGTCTATCATGTTCAGCCAATAACCTCTGAATAAACAGGTCCCTAAAAATCGGATTCACCCTTTTAAGCTTTGTTGTCATATCCAGTCAATCTCCTCTAAACAGCAATCGCTCCGAGATTAGCAGTTTCTCTATATATCATGTCCAGTTTATCACCTCTGAATCGACAGATAGCTAAATCTCATTATCTCCAGTCCAGTAGGGACTTTTCATTCTTGTCAGCATGTCCAGTCCGTAACCTTGGAACGACAAAAGTTCTAAGTCTAGTAATCTTCAAATAGCTACATCCTGTTTGTTACCCCTAAATTAACAAACTCGACTTCATCACGTTGTTGTGGTGCCTAGTTCATCACAACCAATTTATAACCCAATGGTCTTTAATTTGTTATGTTAATATTTACCTCTGAACAAAAAGATCGTCAAAATTTATTTTGTTCCAGTTTTTATCTCCAACAAGATTTGAAATGAGTCATCACTCAAACTTATTGGTGATAATCAAATAACTAATTCTATCACGTTTTCGACCTCTGAATAGATTAGTTAATATTCTTATGGTGTAAGTTGGAAGCTCTATCTTCATCTTGTTTCTTTTGAGGGTTATAATTTAACCTGAAATTACTGCAAACTCAGAAGATAAAACAAGCAGAGACATAGCAGAAGAGTCAAATAAATTTTTTTTATTGATTCAAAAGAAAGAAAAAAGGATTATAAGGATTACAAGCTATGATTGTGTCTCGTAGGACTTGATCCGTTCTTCAAGAGTAGCCAGCCTACTCTTTCTTTCCTCAGCAGCTTTAATGAATGTCTGCGATCTCAGCTCAGCTTCATTGAAGTTTGCTGTTTGGGACAAATGACTTCAATTTTCGCCGAAGTTGCCCTTTGTGCCATCTCTTGCTACAGGACTTCATCGTTCTGGGCTCTGAGCTGCTCCAACTGACCGATCTCCTCAAGACACACTGGTTCAGCTTTGTACAGGAGAAGATTGGCCATTTTGATCATCTCTTTGGCTTTTTCAATCTTATCCTCGGCATCAAAAGAGAACTGTTGGAAGCATCGATAACATCTCCAATCTCTACCTTCTTTGCTTATAAGAACTTCAAGTCTGAAGATACCGCCTCGGCTGCTTCCTGTGCCTCCAAGTGAGCTTTCTGCATCTGACCTGTAAGACATTTAAGCTCTTCATCTACCAATGAATACAGGTCCAAGCTACTAAGACCACGCCACTCACCCACGTGCCTCTTGAACTTCTCCACCAAAAGCTCCATTGCAGCTGCATGGTCATCCCCTCTGAAATCTCAGATACTTTCAATATTACGAGAAAGGACCACCTTCAGAGTTGCAAATGAAGTGGTCGACCCCTTCAAAATCAAGGCAATGGACCGTTTCAGGCTCTTATAAAAGCTGTCAACCATCTCCGTCACAAATTTCTTCTCCCGGTGAGCGAGTAATCCCTAAAAATAAAACTTTCACCGGTTTCACTGTCATAACAGTGAAGGGAGTGGAAGAAACATTGGTCGGAGAAGGACAGGAAGTCACTGGCAAATGAGGAGGAGTCTTCATTGACACCAGTACATCGGCCACGACGGAAGTAGGGCTGGTGACTACTCCAGAAAGAGCTAGCTCGACAATTAAAGTCAGAGTTGTCAGGCTGGTGATTACCCTGAGACCAACTGTTACCAAAACTTGCGACATCAGAGAAACCTTCGTCATTTCGCCAACCGATTCAGTCGGAATGCGATTGGCTCGATGGAAGGGAGAGCAACCCTCGTCTCCTCAGACATTGTGAAAACACCAGCAGGCTCAGGTTGGTAGGGAGACAGGTCGCGATACAAGACATCCAACTCTGTGACATCTATAGCAGCCAGAGTACTTGTCTCCTCCCTGAACTCCCCAGAAAGGCTCGCTGGCTCCTTTGAAGCTGATGCATCCAGAGGCGAAATACCAGCAAGAGTATTTTGTTAGGACAAAGAAAAAAATAATAATAATGTCAGTAAAGGTCATTTTTAGATTACTATAGTATTACCGAAGGGAGCTAAAGTCACAACGGACATCGCCCCAATTGCCTCCTCGACAATGTCCTCGAGGGCTCCCTCAACGACAGTGCTGACTTTGATTGGCTCCATAGAAGAGACCCCGACAATGGCAGGAGAAGCACCAGTTCCTGCTAAATCACCAGAGGCGTTCTCAGGAAAAAGTTCATCAGTCCTGAGAGCCTCGATAGCTAAAGCAACATCTGGTCCTCCTTCACTCAGCGCAGGCTCCGCGACCAATTCCCTGGAGCTTGAAGCCATTGGGCTTTCCTTATCCTCGCCAGCACCGAAGGGACCAGCATCAGCGCACAACCCTCAGATTCATCAGAGATAATGAAGTAGCTGGCTTCGTCTCCTTCCCTGTCGGTGAACAGAGGATCATAATAATTCCTTTGTTCCCCTACAACCTCAGTTCATGTATCCCAAATTAATAAGTTAGCTGCACAAGAAGGGAGAATAAAAAAAAATCTTGTAAATATAAATTAATCTTACCCAAACCTGGAGCAGCTTTTTCAATTTCTTTCTTCTGCACCGATAGTTTTATAACTAATGGGGCAGGAGGAGAGACGATCGCAACCGATTTGCTCTCTGCAACAACGTGAGTGTGCGACGAGTTTTTTTACCACCCTCTTCCTGCGGGGTTCACCCTTTCGCTTCTGCTTTCGCTTGAGGTGGATGTCAGGGTCTTCCTCTTCCTCCTTTTCCATCTCTACTTCCTCCATGGGGGTCGTACCTACCCCATCATGAACATCCCGTGGTATCTTGACACCAGCAACATCTTTAAAGCGAGGGCTTTCAACTTATAAAGCTTCACTATCAGTGGCAACAATAAACTCAGGAATGCCTGACACTCTGACTCTTTTGCCCTCCTTTGTGCAGTTACCTTTTGCATCATCCGCTGAGAGATCCACTTCAAGCTGAAGGAGTTGATGTTGAACCTAGTTGGCGCAGAATTGGAGGTCTTGTACCACTGGAAGAACTCCAAAGTTATTAGTAGGTTAAGGGTGCTCAACGGCATGCACAACCATGCCTCGGTGCAACCGGCAATAAAATATCACCAAGCTCGAGCACCATCGATCAGGCTCCCCTTGAAGGCGAAGTTGGTGTTTGAATTGCTAACGTAGAGCTGGTGGTATCCGAACTGCCGAGCAAAACAGGTGGGGACATATAGTTGCAGGTAACAGATGTCTCCGCTCTGGTATGCCAAATGAGAAGGCCTGATGCTGACTTGTCACTTGAATACTCCACAGTTCAATGATGTTCTACCATCTCCGGCGTCCTTGAACTCCTCGCTATAACTAGCATCTCGGATGTAGGGGAAACATCGAAAGAGACTGTATACGTCATGGCGACACAGCAGCTTACGGACCGCAGTCATATAGATCCGTTCCCAAGAAGACCTTTCAAACTGGCGAAGGTGCGCGATTTGAACGCCCTCTAGAGGCTCTTCCCTGGGTTGAATGATCGTCGAAAATGCAGAGCAAACCATGCCATCAAATACATGTATGGTAATCCAACCCTGGAGTTTGGTGCATCGCGAGGTAAATTTGGTCATTTACCCCTCTTCGTTGTAGGTGGCCTACAGAAGGCCTCCGTTAATGCACGAAGAGCTCGTTGTATGCAGCACACCATGGCCGGGAGTAGCCCCAGAGAGATAACATTATTGGAAGGAGACAACATTACACACCTCTTCAACTAAACTGATAGAAAGCCAGCCAAAAGCGCCTTCCGGGATATCAATTGATGGGTCTGATGATGAAAACTATTGAGAGTATCGCTCTTTTCGTAGATGCCGTCGTCTTCTTCCAAATTGATATCTCCATGGTCGTGCTCCCTCATCATTCAGAGGATATCCTCCTCCACTACCCCGAATCGAGCTTCTTCGGGAGCTTTCTCTAAAGTGAAAAACAGATAATCTGCCAACTCTTTAGGTTCTTCGAGCTTCTCTTGTAACCACCGTGCACATCCAAGCAGATGTAGAAGTGGCACATCAGCTCTCTGTATGTCTCGAACAAAGCGGGCTCCTGCTTTTCCAATAGCGCCAGCTCTGCTTCACAGAGGAAATATTCCTCATAGAGAAGAGATCCCATTGGCAAGACAGAGCCTCCCACATTTTATGCAAAGCCATGCCCAGTTCGCCTACAGGAGTGAAGAAAGTCCATGTGGCTGAGCAGTACAATTCAAAGATGACATAGAAGTTCGCTACGCTCATCTGAATACCATAGCACGTGACCCTAACAGCTTCGTGGAGTCCGAGTCTCTCTAGGTCCTCTTTGAAGTGAGCCAAGACGTACAAAGTCAAGTTTTTTCGCCAAGCCTTCAGAGGATGAATCCATTCCGGAGCCCTGAAGTCCGTCGCTCGGTAATTACGCTGACCCTAAGAACTAATTGCCGAAAGTCTGGGCCATGGCCGGATTCTCCCCCACCGGGATGTCTTGCAGGACGTTCCTAGGATGTAGACATAGTATGCTGATTGGTATCCAATATTGCATATTTTACATCATAACTCCCATGCATATTACAAATAAATATGTGATTTTTACTCCTCTTCTCTACATATTTGCAGGTACACACTTAATGGAGAGATATCCAAATAATCACTTAATTAACACTAATTAAGTGATTAATCAAGATTAAAGATAAAGCCAAATTCAAATCCAGATCCAGAGAAATCCGCGCAACAAACGAAGATTCTAGATATACCACGTGGCTAACAACCTTGTAACTAATCTCCACCAGAAAGTTGTTAGCCAACGGCCATAAAAGTGCCGCGACTTGCGGCGGATCCACCGCAAAATCCGGGCCGTTGGATCTCAGATTTTGCGCCAACAAACTAGGCTCTCGAAGGTTCTCATCCATGCTATAAATACTCCATGAAGACCTGCGTACAAAAACTGATCAGAGAAGAGAGAGAGATTAGTTCAAAGTTTTGTATTTTGTTAGTTTTTGTTTAGGGTTTTTAGCTCTCTATGATCTTCTCCTCCCTAGATTTCATTGCAAGAGAGAGTTGTAAGAGAGAGAGAGAGCTTGTATCATCAAGAAGTGACACTTGGAGCTATACAAGGATTGATCCATTCTCTACTTCTCTACTTGAGCTTGATTCTAGTTTACTTGCTTTATTACTTGCTTTGTTTACTTCTTGCAATTTACTTCATGCTTTCTTGTATTTTTCTTATGGCTTGTTGTAGCTAATTCCTTCTCCATGTACTAGTTTACCACTAGCTTAGCCACTTCACTAACTCATGTGTGTTTGCTTAATTTCATCTTGCAAGTGTATGATCTTCTCTTCTCCGATGGTTAAACCACCATCTTGCAAGTGAGAAAGTAATTAGGTCAACACGCTAGACGAATCCTACGCTAATGGAGTGACAACATTAGGCAAGCATTCGCTATCAAGGAGTCTAGTAAGTCTTGGCAAGCTAGCAAGGTAAGCTAGTCATGGATCTATTCTTTCTTTAAGTTTTCTTTCCTTTTCTTGTGAACACAACATCCACTTCTTGATTTCTTTTCCCACGACTTTTCCACCATGAACATATCCATCTTTTCTTTTAGTTTCTTTTACATTTGATTCACTAAGTTTATAAGCAAGAGAAGAATACTCGTTTGTTCACTTCACTACCACACGTAAAGCTTCCATCGCGAGCTCTCCCTGAGATTCGACTCGGTATAGTCCTATACTATAGCGGAGACAAGGAAGGGTACATCAAATACATTTACTATATAATAAGTACACCTTTTCCAGTCTAATCAAAATGGCGCCGTTGCCGGGGAGAGCGACGTTCTTTTTGGTTTAAAGTGAAGTACTAAACGATTCTTCTTCTCTGTTGCAGGTTACAGGAGAAGAAAACAGGAAACTATTCATTGCAGTAACATACAAGTGGACCTGGGACTCTGCTCTCGAAAGCAGAGCCCAGGATCCCTCCAAAGTGCCGCGGATCCACGGCAATTTGCCGTGGGAACGCGGCAATAAGGAGTTCACTACTCACAAATTTTCTGCAGGGCTTCTGGTTCTGTAAAATACATCTGTTTCTATACTTTATTTCCTGTATTCTGCATCCTACTCCTGCTTAATTAAAAAACAGTAAAAAGTTGATTGAAATTGCTAAAAATTGTTTAGACACTTGCATTTTAGGCACGTGTCTTTTCAATTCTTTACTTTTACTGTTGAAGAGTGCTGGAGGCAAGGTACGTGTTTGCATTGCATTTAGACTAGGACAAACTCCTTGCTTGATTTTCTTGCTTTGAGTGAATCCTTGTTATATTTCTTGTACACTTGCACAATTCAAATTTAAGGGCATACCCGTAAATAAGATAAGGTGGGGGAGGTCATTACCCTTTCCTTAGCCCGAAAATCATTTTCCCAAGCACTCACTAACCCAAGCCTAATTTAATAAAAAGTAGACGTTGGCCCTAGGGACGTCTCGGACTCAATTAGGAGATTATCCTAAGGGGGAAAAGTGTTGGAATTTAACTCTTGCAAAATCAGTGTCTAGGAAAGGGGTTGAGGGCCGAAAGCCCGAAGGTTGCTGGTTACTTAATTAAGGAACGTCTTCGGACGGAAAACCTCCCACCAACCTTACCCTTCCCTGGCTGATTAGCTTGTGGTTAGAGTCTGCACTAAACCTCCCGTGGACAGTCTATTTGTTAGGAGTCGTCTAGGTCTAAGTCTACCCTAACTTAGGTTAGAATTTTCTTTCTTTCTTTTGTTTGTTTGTTTGTTTGATTTTTGTTTGTGATTGTGTGATATGGCTTACAATTACAATTCTTTCCATCCATATGTCACACACACTCCATATTCGGATAATTCCAACCCGGTGTTTTATAATATGCACCAACCACATACACCGGGTTGGCCTTATCCGAATCAATACGACTCATACACCCCATCTAATGATTATAATGTCCAAAATAATTTCAACTCTTCATCGAGTCATTGGGGATTCACTTACCCCGAGTCAAATTTTCAAAATCCTTGTCCATCATATTCACCTTGTCCACAATATTCATTTCCCGAGTCCACGTCATACACTCCTTTTTCTGAGCCTCCATTTGAAGACAAATCTGACTTATTAAGGAGTTTAGAAGCTAATTTACAGAGAGCTGAGCAAACACTTCCAGAACCATTTCCCTCTCCAATTCCACCATATTTTCAAGAGTCTTACTCACTTCCACCTTTTCCTAATGAACAACCATTTGTCATGGAAACGAGTAAAGATCTCCTGTGTGAGTCCACTTTTCCATCATCACACATTTTTGACTCACACTATTCACAAACTTTCCAAAGTCAAGATTCCTATACTCCCATTCTAGAACAATCATTTGAAGATACATCAATTCTAGAAAAGAGTATAGACATCTTGCAAGAGTCTATGTTACAATATCAAAAATCACATGCCAAGTCTATCAATAGTGTGAAAGAACAATTGGATAACCTTCTTAGGAAAGAGGAAACTCTATCCTATCAACATTTGACTAATCCAGTTATACCACATTCTATTGATATGACTCAAGACTCTTGTCATCTTGGAAGTCCAGATTCAATTTCAGCACAATTACCTGAACTTGTCCACATTTCTGATCCAATTGACGTTTTGGCAAGTTTTCCTTTTCATGAAATTGAACTTGACCATGATCCTGAACTTTCACTTGATGATTCCAATCTACTTCCTGATTCAATCATGACTTCCATATCCTTACCTGATTTCAATCCATTTCCCAAGTCAGAATTGGATCCATTTCCTATCCATTGTGAAATTGAATCACCAATCTTTTTTGATGATCACATTGAACTTGACCAATTTCATACTCTTGAAAATCCCATTGATAAATTGGCAAGTTCACAATTTTTTGAAATTGAACTACATGAGGAATGTGATTTTGAACCCAAACTCAGTGATTCAATTCTTTTCCTTATTCCATAATGACTCCGGTATCTTTACCTCATATCAATCTTTTCCCGGAGTCAATCTTGGATCCTTTCACAATTCACAATGAAGTTGAATCATCCATCTTTGAGGATCATATTGAACTTGCCCAATTCTACACTTTTGAAGATTCTATTGACATTTTGGCAAGTTCTCCATCTTGTGGAATTGAACTCAATGAGAAATGTGACCTTGATTTTCTCGATCTCTTTACTTCTGAAACTGATTGTACAATTCTATCAGAAGATTTTGACTTAAGTTTTGAAGAATTGTATGGCGATGAGCTTGAATTCCTTAATATTGGAAGTAAAGAGATATCACCCATATTAGGTCACATCCCATTGTTGGACAATGATTGTGGACTTGAGTTTTCATTTCTTGACTTGGATCCAATTTTTGAACTCACTTCGACTCCTGCACCATCACTTGACTTAATTCACTTCCCTGAGTCGGTGTTAGTTCCTGTTCATTCTGAGTCCAAGTCGACCATTCTATCATTTCATAATCCATTTTGGGACAAGGATCTTGATAAATTTGACTCTGAAATTATTAGGAAAATCTTAAAATTAGATGGGGTCATGTATATAATAAAAATCATAAATGCATACATCATTCTTGTGGGTCATATTTTTGCTATTTTTGGTGGGTTCCTGAAAACCCAAAGCAAAGATGATTGGGCCATGTTCCGTGGACCAATCAGACCACCACCGGAACCACCACCTTAAGGTAATTTGTTCCTCCCCTTTCCATTTTGTTTCATGCATACATATATCACGATGCATTGAGGACAATGCATGAAATAAGTGTGGGGGAGGGTTTACTAACTTAGAGTTTTTAGATTTTATTTCTTTTACACTTCTTTTTAGAAATAAAAAATAATAATAATAAATAAAAAATATAAAAATAAAAACTTTTTGAAATAAGAGACAAAGTTTTGATCGATTTCTAAGAAAATTAAGATGTATCTTAGAAATTAAGAAAGCCTTAATTATGACATCTTAAACCTAGTTGAAATAATAGATCTTGTTTGAAATTATAGGCTAAGTAAGTAAAATTGGTGAGATATTTTTATCTTGAATTTTTTGCCTTAGATAATATGCACTTCACACTTACACATTTCTTGGGATGGAAACAAAGACCAAAAATGCCATATATATAAAAATAAAAAGAAAAAAAAAGAAAAAAAATATATATAAATAAAACATCACCTATTAAACTGGATAATTGTGCCTCAAGAAGCATGATTATTCACGCCTAACGGTGATTATAAATAATCCCCTTTAGTTTTGTGGCCTTTTTTACTCGAGACCTTAAACCCGAGGGATGTTTTCTCATCTGGTGCCCTAAGACCGTCTGGTTTGGGAGTCATCGGTTAAAGGCTCGTTACAAGGGTGAACTAGAAAGCCTAAACTAAGGGAAGAAAAAAGAAAAAGAAAAAAATATATATATATAAATAAATGGCTTAATGGTTGGAGTTGAAATCCCAGAAATTTTCACTGAACACGGTGTGCATATTATCTAGGTTTATGAAAGATAAAGTATTCAATCTAATTTTGAATTCTTACCTTAATTAAAAGCAAGATCTTGCATGGATACTAAGTTTAAGGAAGAATAATTATAGGTGGACTTATGACCTAGGATCACTTATATTTTTACAAAAATAGTTCGTAAACATGTCTCTTATTCAAAATGCGTTTTCAAAATACTAACATTTGTCTTCTTTCTTTATGGATTTTGTGGGTGTAATCCGCTGAAAACCCTCAGGAGACAACACTCCTCCTCTAGGGTAACCTAGAGGTTTAACGGCTTGTTACACATGCTCAGTGCAATCGCGTCACCTGCGAAAGTGGTGTAAATAAATTGGTAGTTTAGATTTTCTTTTTCTTTGTTTTGCTCGGGACGAGCAAAAGAATAAGTGTGGGGGTGTGATTGGTATCCAATATTGCATATTTTACATCATAACTCCCATGCATATTACAAATAAATATGTGATTTTTACTCCTCTTCTCTACATATTTGCAGGTACACACTTAATGGAGAGATATCCAATAATCACTTAATTAACACTAATTAAGTGATTAATCAAGATTAAAGATAAAGCCAAATTCAAATCCAGATCCAGAGAAATCCGCGCAACAAACGAAGATTCTAGATATACCACGTGGCTAACAACCTTGTAACTAATCTCCACCAGAAAGTTGTTAGCCAACGGCCACAAAAGTGCCGCGACTTGCGGCGGATCCACCGCAAAATCCGGGCCGTTGGATCTCAGATTTTGCGCCAACAAACTAGGCTCTCGAAGGTTCTCATCCATGCTATAAATACTCCATGAAGACCTGCGTACAAAAACTGATCAGAGAAGAGAGAGAGATTAGTTCAAAGTTTTGTATTTTGTTAGTTTTTGTTTAGGGTTTTTAGCTCTCTATGATCTTCTCCTCCCTAGATTTCATTGCAAGAGAGAGTTGTAAGAGAGAGAGAGCTTGTATCATCAAGAAGTGACACTTGGAGCTATACAAGGATTGATCCATTCTCTACTTCTCTACTTGAGCTTGATTCTAGTTTACTTGCTTTATTACTTGCTTTGTTTACTTCTTGCAATTTACTTCATGCTTTCTTGTATTTTTCTTATGGCTTGTTGTAGCTAATTCCTTCTCCATGTACTAGTTTACCACTAGCTTAGCCACTTCACTAACTCATGTGTGTTTGCTTTATTTCATCTTGCAAGTTGTATGGTCTTCTCTTCTCCGATGGGTTTCTTTTCATTTCTTGGCAAGATCTTGTTGTAATTCTCCATATGATTCATGTGTGCCTCATTTAGAGCCTAGTCTTTGAACTAGTGCCTTGATGGAACATGGAGATGGATCACCAATATGCTATTTGATGTACAACTTCTTTATGTCCATTAATGAATGTTGTATGTTCTTCATTTGCATCCCTTGAGTGTAGCTCTTTTGATTCCATTATTGAAAGTCTATCTTGTAGGCCTATGACCATCTATGGAGGCTACAAGACAAGTCCAAGAATGAGTTCCCGTCATCCAAGTGAGAAAGTAATTAGATCAACACGCAAGACATATCCATGCCGATGAATCAACATGAGGCACGCATCACTATCACGGAGTTTAGTAAGTCTTTAGCAAGGTAGTAAGGTTAGCTAGTCATGGTTTTCTTTCATTCAAAGTTTTCTTCAAAGTTTTCTTTTCTTTCTAGTTTTAGTCCAAAGCCAAATCTTGTTTTGTTTTCTTTTGATTTCCACCATGAACATATCCACCAATTCTTTCATTTGTTTTTCCTTTGATTCTTTATTCTTTTAAACAAAGAAGAATTCTCGTTTTCTTTTCTCACTCGTATCGTAACGCTTCTAACGCTAGCTCTCCTTGTGGTTCGACTCGGTATAGCTATATGCTATAGCGAAGATTGGACAAGGTATATCAATTACATATTTGAAGTGAACAAGAAACAAAGGTTAACTCTAAACCATATCTTTTCTACCTAATTCTTGTGCAAGAACTTCACATACCTTGTTTTTACCAATCATATGCACCAAGGGGGACATGCCCTGGCGTAGCCGTGAGAGGAAGCTGTCAGAATTCCCACGTGGACCAAATCAGTAGTCCGAGTCACCTGCCAGTTCATCTTCTTAGGCTTCGTTACACACTGGAAGAAGGATATCGGGAAGTGACGCTTGCCAGATGGAAGATAATACTTCTCGTCATTTAAAGTAAAAATCCATTGCCTTTCTCTGGCTAGCAACTGTTGCTCCGTGTCAGGCGCCACATCTCCGAACATAAAGCCAGGCTTTCAGTAAAATTTTCGGTCGTGGTCTTCTAGAGGCGCAGTGGTCAATATACTCCTCATCGTGCGTTGATCTCCAGTATAAATTAGGGTGTCGCGATCAGGAGTTGCTCCTTTCACTGAACAAGAAAGCCTGCCCTTAGAATTGCAGACTGAGGTTCCCATCCAATCCCCTGGTTGACCCAAAGGTTCAAGAGTATAGTGCACTGCAAAAGCAGAAAGAAGAAAACATGTTAGCCTATGAACAAAAGAAAAAAAAGAATACAAAATTGCTAAGGCATAGCTTCGCATTTCAAGCAAAGCTAGCTTAGCATTAGCTTCGCCCGAAGCTTAACTTCGTACCCTGTACAAAGGCAGAGTGCAGAAAGTAACAAATTGCTAAGGCATAGCTTCGCTTGTTAAGTGAAGCAAGCCTAGCATTAGCTTTGTCCCGAAACTTAACTTCGCACTCTGCACAAAGGCAGAGTGTAGCAACTCATGAAGTGTTAACTTTGCATGGAAGCTTAAAAGGAAATTATGCCTAAGAGGGGAAAACCCCTCTATCTAGCTTCGCATTCTGTCACTTGACAGAATGCAAAAATAGCTCCAAGGGCTAGCTTTGCTGAAAAGGCACTTGTGCCCAAAGTGATTTAAAGGACATAAGTCCTCCAATTAGAGTTTCGCTTTAAAAGCTTAACTTCGCATTCTGTCACTTGGCAGAATGCAAAAAGCCCTAAAGGCTAGCTTCGCATGGAAGCTTGAGGAAGAAATCTTTTGGTTTCTAGTTTTGATTCATGAAATTAAAGGGGGATTAAATCCTCTAAAAATTGGTAGAATCAAAATTAAGGGAGATAAACTCCCTGAGATCACTAAATTATGATGAATCACGACGGATTTACCATGAAATAGCCAAAACTTGGCTTAAGAAAAAGAGATGAAAAATCTCTAAAGGGAGAAATCCTTACCCGCAATGAGTCTTTCGACTATCGGAGAAGGTGGCGCCGCCACTGCAGAGGTCGCAACCAGGACCTTGTTTCGGTGCCATCAGGGTTTTGAAGAGATCTCGGGAGATCTGGACGAAGAAGACGAAGAGAAATTCGTTCTCTGAAAGGTCTTAAAGCTTTGAAAGAGAGTTAGCTTCTTTAAAAATCAGTGAAGTATGGCTTTTATAGCCCATGCATGCGCTTCTAGCTTCGCCTCCTTAAAAGGAGTGCAAGCTGTTGTTTCAAATTAAATTTGAAATGACAGTTCTAGGTTCGAGAACCGTTCGAGAACCTAGACAACGAAGTTATTTAGCTTCGCTCAGATGCGAACTTAAACTTCGGATGTAGTCCGCTGTGAGCTTATCATTAGCTTCACATGAAACTTGGTCAACTCCGTTAAGAGCTTATATTTTAGTTTCGCTGAAGAGCTCACTCTCCAACTCCGCTGAGAGCTCGTTCTTAGCTATGCTAGGAGCTTATTTTTTTATGGAAAGTTTTAGTGTAAAACCAATCTGATCACCTAGTTCAGTATACAGTTGCACCCAGTAGATTTCTCCTGACCTGAACGATGCAGGTACTAGCTTCAAATTCAAAGCGTTTCAAAATTTGTACCAATCCATTCCAGATTCATGAAAACTTTGAAGGGAATTTTGTTGACACTCTAAGAGGACAAAACTCTCAGACTTCTCTTCAACCGGTCAGAATGATGCCTAACTTATCGACATTTACAAAAGACAAGTCGCAGACAAGCTGACGATTGATTTTTGCCCATCTCTGAGGGACAAAGTAGCGATTTGGACTCTACTGATCCAGTGAAGCAGACAATAAGCCAAAGTTGTCTATGAAGAGGCCAAAGCAGGCCTATGAAATTAGGTCTGATCAAACGCCTAGCTTTCCATGTGCCAAGAAGAGAGCTAGCTTCGCTAAAAGGCCGAAGCCACTAGCTTCGCACGAAACTCCCATCAACCCGCTGAAGGCTAATTTTAAGCTTCGCTAGAAACTTTATCTCTAGCTTCGCTGGAGTTGGAGTGGTCCAGCTCTGCTCTAAGCTAACTTCTAGTTTTGCCTGAAGCCTCACCCATCTTTACTATGAGCTAAGCTTTAGCTTCGCTTGAAGAGTTGAATATAACTTCACCTGAAATGAGCTCCGCGACGAGCTTTACCAGGTCATCAATTGACCGTTTCAAAATCCCACGAGGGATTAATGGGTGAATCCCGATACTTTAGTGGGGTTAATGTCACTTTAAGTGGGCGGTTACACCCGCCCACTTCGTCCCACATTAAGTGAAGACAATTAAGCCACAATGGCTATGAATAGTTCGCACAAACTTTCTAACTTCACCAGAAGCTCGCAGATACGGCAAGGCTATTTCGAGCCTTGCGCGAAGCTAATAGACTGATTTAGTCTCGTTGAATTAAGAAGGCGATTGCACCCCTATTTTTGCTATAAATAGCCCCTTGCAAAAGAGAAGAGGGGTTAGAAAAAGTTTGGAGAATTCTAAGAGAATGTGTGTCCTCGTGCCTTCAAAGCTTCCAAAAGCCTTAGAGATTCAGCTCTCTTGCATCCAAGGTCTCAACACACCTTCTATCTTCAGAAGATTTTCAGACCAAGTGAGAAGGAAATTCTCTCGAGAAGGCTTGACCACCCGACCGATTGCATCGTCAACGGATAAAATGATCCTGCGCTGATCAGATTCCCACCGGCATACCTCCCTAGAATCTCAGATGAGATATACTTGTAATTGTTTTATTCTTTCTTAAAAAAATTACTTATAATTTTGCTCCTCAACTCTCTTTTTTGTATGTTTCCCCCCGATCAAATTCAATAGAAAAAATTAGCTGTCGACAGATTGACAACCTTAACATCTCTTTTGGCGTAATCGTGTATCAGCTGTCGATCACCACTAAGCGCTTGTTGATAGCTGCTTGCTTCTTCTACTATCTCTAATGGGTTAAAAAAAAATCCTATCACTAGATTTTAGATCCTCACCCCACAACTGCAATAATGCACACTCAAGTGTTTTTGAAAAATCACAATGTTTATAATTGGTCTCTATATCAATTTCTTGAAAGTGCAGAAATATTTGTGTAGGTAAGGCTTGATGCAAGATATGCCAGGCACACATGATAATTTTAGGTTGAGCTTGAGCAGTTGAAGAAGCGCAAATCTGAGTATAGGGAAGAGACTAATGGCTTGGTATGTTGTTTGTAAATACTTATTTGTTTGAATATATTGTAGTAAATGATTTTTTTTACACCATTTTGAAAATGGATGCTGATATAGCCGTGAATCTGATGTTTATATATAATAACAGTTTTCTAAATCACTGGTAAAATAGGATTTAAGAGTGGTACGTAGAATTCATGTATTTGCTGGTATAAAAACAAAGATTATCATGAAAGTACACCTAGAGAGGGTGAATAGGTGTATGGCTAATCTAATGACAAATGATGTGGAATTAAAAACAAATTATAACACTCTTAGTGTAACCAAAGAGTGTAGCAAATTCCCGGTGAAGGGCTCTAGACTAACTCCTTTAAATTCCTCTGAATAAGAGTTGAGGTGCTATGTAAATCTCTGTTGGTTCAACACAAGTGAGGCACACAAATAATACCAAGCATATAAGACATGAACAATATGATGCAATGCTAGATATATAAAAGAGAGAGAGTTAAGAGATAGTGGATCAAACGCAAATACCAAGATATATTTCGAGGTTCGAGCCACTACTCTACGTCCCCGCCTTCACATAGAAGGATTTCCACTAAAGCGTCCACACAGGACTTCCCACACAGGGAATCTCCATTGAGAATTTGGGTAATACAACTTTGGAGTACACAACTCCTCTCTAAAATAACAACTACCTTTGCACAAGAGGGAAGGCATTAAGCCATACAACAATCAATCTCTCAGTAGAGGGATAGGCACAAAGCCAACACAATCACCTCTCACTAGAGGGATAAGGCTCAAAGCCAAACAACAATCTCAATCACCTCTACACTTAGAGGGATATCACAAAATCTCCACAATCACCTCTACTCAAGAGGGATAACAACAAACCCAAATAAAAGAAGATTTACAACTCTTGGTGTTCTCACTAAACCACAAACCAATTTTTCTCACAAAACAGAGATCCTATAGATAAGATAGATATGATAGCTCAAGTGTGAGAATATCAAGGTGTTTGGAAATCAAAATACAAAGAAAAATACTTGAGAAAACAACTAGAATAAGATAGAAATGAAGATCAAAACCAATATCCCAAATACTCTATTTTTTTATTTTTTCAACCCTTGAAAACAAATAAGGAATAAATCTTTTTGGTATAAAAATTCTTTTAAAAACTTATTGCTAAAACACTTAAGAAGATAGGAATTTTTGCTCTTGAAATTCTTTTCAAAGCAGCCCAAAGGGATGAGTATTTATAACCCATTCTAAAAACTAGCTGTTGGGCCAAGGCAGTAGAAAAATTCTGCTGTCGGTCGACTGTCCAGTCGACCGAGGGCTGGATACAGAGAGCAGAGCTCTCTGTCGGTCGACAGCCCGGTCGACCGGGGCCAGATCCAGAGAGTAGAGCTCTCTCGCGGTCAACCGGGTTGGTTGTAACGCCCCGATCCCACGGATACGGGGACGTCACTGCGACGTATATACGCAGGTCAGAAAGTGCCCCCACGTATATACGCTAAGCATTTAGTACAACAAGGATCGGAGTACAACGAAACGTGGTATTCATTCATATGCCAACTTAAAAGTACAACTACAAAGTTATCACAGGATATGATAAACTATTACACATTACATGTGTCTTTTATCACAACCAAGTCCAAAAGTACAATCTACAATATGAACACAAAATGCTCACGAGTTGGATGAAGATCCCGTGAGTCAAAAAGAGAAATCTGGCACAAAGGACTGGGACTAGTCTGCCTGCTCACTAAGAAAAGCTTGATCCTCTGTGGAAGGCTCCACTTCGATCCAAGCTTCGGAACCTGAACATACAAATCCAAGGGAGTCAGGACCTCCCAACAATGAACAGGCTACAGCCAAATGGCTAAGAGACAAGAATATGAGAGTTGGAACAGTATAATGAATACCAATCAACAAGTAATGGAAGCATAAAGAGTAAAAGTCCGAATACAATAGATCCACAGTTAACGTCCTTTATTATTATTACTTGTCTTACTGTGATATCTAGCTATGTGAACCAGCGTCCCAGCGCACATAGATCCATATCCTAGTAAAGCAAGGTTGTTATTGGAAACCAGCGGGGGTATCAACGAACTATGTTTACAGTGGGTCCCGTACATGCCCGGGACCACGGTCCAGGATTGTTCCGTTGCTTGGTGACGGAAACCAGCCGCTAGGCTAACAGGAGGGACTTATGTATGCCCTTATCATGATGGTACCAGTAATGAGGGAGCAAGCACTCCCCTCGGTCCCCTGGAGGCCCACATGTTAGACCGGAAATTTAGTTGCACAACATACCTAATACCACTGTAAACATGAACATGTATTGATAGTCGCACGTTTCCCCCGACCCAATGTAAGTTGGTCCAATTTTATACAAAAGTCAAGTGTATCATGCTTGGTGTCAAGTGATAGCATGATAAGAGGTGATATTCATTTAAATAACAAGTTATGAAGTGAGAATATATAATAACAAGTCATGAAGTAACAAGAGGTAACATCCATCAAGTAACAGGTCATGAAGTACCAGTCATGAAGCATAAGCATGAATAATATATAGCACATGCACCAAAGATAAGATTCACATTCAAGAAAGAAATCAACTATAACAGACAGCCAAAATTAGTCGACTAGGTGGAAGGAGTAGTCGACTAATAGTGGTCTCAAGTCGACTAACAGTCTGGTCTGGTCGACTAAAACTGGGTTCCAGAGAGTTGATTTTCTGTTTCAGGAAAAGTTAGTCGACTAGGGTGGAAAGGGTAGTCGACTAACAGTGATCTCAAGTCGACTAACAGATACGTAAGTCGACTAAAACTGTGTAACAGAGAGTTGGGTTTCTGTTTCAGGAAAAGTTAGTCGACTAGGGTGGAAAGGGTAGTCGACTAACAGTGATTTCTAGTCGACTAATAATTAAGGTAAGTCGACTAAAACTGTGTTTCAGAAAAGGGTACGTTTCAAATAAATGAGTTAGTCGACTAATCCTTAGGTCAAGTCGACTAATCGTCTGAAAACAGAGTACATAACAGATTTTTGATGGTTGTGTTTGATGGTTAAATAGCATGATTTGAAGATACAGGTACACAAGATATGTGAACACAAGTATGCTAGGAATTAGCCAAGTCTTGGTGAGTAAAAATACTCACATAGAACGGTTAAGTGAAGCTTTATGAGTTCGGAAGGATCGTGGTCGACAATTATCACCAACTTGATCTACGGCGATATAATCGACGAAGAGAGATACGATCCCAATCCAAAAGCAGTGGTTGTTTGAGATGGATATGATGACCTTGTGGTGTTTTGGAGTTGGTGGTTGAGATTGAGATGGAGGAGGAATATTGTGAAGGATAATTCTTTGGTGAAGTGAAGTAAAAAAGAAAAGAGAAAGGAAAAGGAAAAGTTTATATAGGATTTGGATTTGTAAAGGAGGTGCAATTAAGGTAGAAGAGAGGGGGTTTTGTGTAAATAAAATGGGTGAGGTGTTTCTCTTGGCCAATCATGGCCGGCCATGGAATAGAGAGAGAAAGAGAGGCATTAAGGAGGAAGTTGGTGGAAGTGTGTGGAGTTTGTTGGAATTTTGGAGAGTTTTGTGGTTTGTGGAGGAAGGAAGGAAATAAGGAAAAAGGGAAAAAGAAAAAGAAATTAAAAGTAGAAGATATTTTCTTGGACTTAGAAAATAAAAAATATTGAAAAGACAAATTCCCGGGTTTAAGTCGAGGATGCGGAAAACATTTCGGAAAATACCGAAATCGTCCCGAAATCAAGTATCTCGGAACGACTCGTAAAATTTACCAAAAATCAAGAATAATATATTACGACTCATGGTGAAATTCGTTTTAAGAAATACATTATAGTTTTAAAACTAAAAATCCCGGAATCAATTAGCTACCGACTCCGGTGGAATTTTCATAATTTCATAAAATCCTCAGAAAAAGTATATAGGTAAGAAATGTGATTTTAAGAGATAATGTCTAAAGGACCTTCTAGAAATTCTAATCGGTTTGCAAATTAAAAATCCGAGAATCGATCAGCGGCACTGGTCGACACCGGTTTTGAAGAAATTCCTTTTAATCCAAGAAAATTCCAGAAAATCATAAAAAATCTAATATATTGAAAAATAATATTTGAAACTGAAATCGGTTAAATACAGGAAGTAAATCAAAAAATACGATCGAAAAACTGAATACGCAACTAAGTACGTATTCCGGAAACGGGGTATTACAATCCATCCACCTTACAAAAATTTCGTCCTCGAAATTTCAGAAAGTGAAAGGTAACAGTAGAGAAGGATAAGAAGAAAGAGTTTTACCAATTAAGATGTGAAGAGTTATGGATAACGCTCACGGATAACATCCTCTCGTTCCCACGTGGCCTCTCCTGGCACATGTCTGTTCTAAGAAACCAACACTAATGGTATAGCTTTATTCTTCAGTGTCTTAACACTTTTATCCAAAATGGCCATCGGTTGCTCTTGATAGGACAAATCCGGTTGTAGTTCCAGTTCGGAGTGATCCAGGATATGACTATCATCCTTGACATACTTCCTCAACTGTGATACGTGGAATACATTGTGCACTCCGTCCAAAGATGGCGGTAATGCCAATCGGTAAGACACATCTCCTACTCGGTCCAAAATCTCGAATGGGCCGATATATCTCGGACTAAGCTTTCCACGAGTACCGAACCGGATTACTCCTTTGGTGGGTGATATCTTCAAAAATACATGGTCTCCTGTCTTGAATTCCAATGGCCTTCTCTTTGTGTCAGCCCAACTTTTCTGTCGGCTCTGTGCTGCCCTGAGGTGATCTCTGATGATTCTGACTTTATCTGTTGTCTGAATCAGGATCTCTGGCCCCAAAAGTCTCCTCTCACCGACTTCGTCCCAACAAATCGGTGACCTACACTTTCTTCCATACAATGCTTCAAATGGTGCCATCTTGATACTTGCCTGATAGCTGTTATTATAAGAAAATTCAGCCAAATGAAGATGGTCTTCCCATGATCCCTGGAATTCAATCATGCAGGCCCGCAACATGTCTTCAAGAATCTGGATAGTCCTTTCGGATTGTCCGTCTGTCTGAGGGTGGTATGAAGTACTGAATTTCAGACGAGTTCCTAGACTTTCTTGGAGACTTTCCCAGAAATGGGATCTGAATCTTGTGTCTCTATCTGATACAATGCTAACTGGAACTCCATGTAGACGAACTATTTCCTTCATGTATTTGTCTGCCAGAACCTCTGTTGTTTGGCCTACCCTGAATGGTATGAAGTGAGCCGATTTGGTGAGGCGATCAATGATTACCCATATAGCATTATTACCCTTAGGACTGCGAGGTAATGCCGTGACAAAATCCATAGTGATGTGCTCCCACTTCCATTCAGGTATCGGTAAGGGTTGTAGAAGTCCAGCTGTCCTCTGATGTTCTATCTTTATCTGCTGGCAAACTAAGCACTTGGCTACATACTGGGCTATCTCCCTTTTCATAGCATTCCATCAAAACTGCTTCTTCAAGTCTTGATACATTTTGGTTCCCCCTGGGTGTATAGAATAGGCTGAACTGTGTGCTTCTGCTAGAATCTTCTGTCGAACTTCTCCTTGGGGAACACAAATTCTGCTACCAAAATATAGTGCACCATCCGAATGAATACGGATATCAGTTCTCAATCCAGCCTCTACTTGAGCTCGGAATTTCTGTAATCTGGGGTCTTCCTTTTGAGCTTCCTTGATCTCATCCAACAATGCTGATTGAATCTGCAAGGTCATGAACTGTCCTGCCTTATCAGTTCCTTGAACTAACATTAAGTCCAATCTGATGATGTCTTGAATCAACTCCTTCTGCTGAGTAATTTGGACTAGTACTCTATTCTCTGGCTTCCTGCTCAGTGCATCTGGTACTGTATTGACCTTGCCCGGATGATATTGCAAGTCTATATCATAGTCCGCCATCAGTTCAAGCCACCTTCTTTGCCTCATGTTCAATTCTTTCTGTGTGAAAATATACTTGAGGCTCTTGTGATCCGTGTATATTAACACCTTGTCTCCTAGAAGATAATGCCTCCAGATCTTTAAGGCAAATATTACGGCTGCCAGCTCCAAGTCATGAGTTGGGTAATTTCGCTCATGAGGCTTCAGTTGTCTGGATGCATAAGCTATGACATGATCATGTTGCATTAGTACACACCCCAGGCCTTTTCCGGATGCATCACTGTATATGACCATCCCTCCTCTTCCTGAGGGAGTCCTCAAGATTGGAGCTGAAATGAGTCTTTGCTTCAATTGCTCAAATGCTGCAGTACATTCCTCTGTCCATATGTACCTTTCTCCTTTCCGGGTGAGCTTGGTTAACGGGGCTGCAATCTTAGAGAAATCTTGGACAAAGCGTCTGTAATATCCGGCTAGTCCAATAAAACTCTTAATTTCAGTCACCGTCCTTGGAATTGGCCAGTCCTTTACTGCCTGGACTTTACTGGGGTCAACTGAAATTCCTTCTGCTGAAATCATGTGTCCAAGGAAGGCTATACTGTCCAACCAGAAGTCACACTTGCTCCGCTTAGCATAAAGTTGTTCCTGCTGGAGAGTCTGTAATACTATCCTCAAGTGTTCTGCATGCTCTCTGTTGTTCTTTGAATAGATCAAGATGTCATCTATAAAAACAACAACGAACTGATCCAAATAGGGTGAGAACACTCGGTTCATCAAATCCATGAAAACTGCAGGGGCATTGGTGACTCCGAAAGGCATAACTAGAAATTCATAGTGGCCATAACGGGTCCTGAATGCCGTCTTCGGAATATCTTCTTTCTTCACCCTTAGCTGATGGTAACCCGATTGTAAATCTAATTTAGAGAATACTCGAGCTCCATGAAGCTGATCAAACAGATCATCAATCCTTGGTAAAGGATACTTGTTCTTGATGGTAACTTTGTTCAACTCCCTATAGTCGATACATAACCGTTTACCACCATCCTTTTTGTTCGCCAATAGAACTGGAGCTCCCCATGGTGAAGTACTTGGTCGAATTAGTCCCTTGTCAGAGTATTCCTGCAGTTGCTTCTTTAGAATCTCTAACTCCGTGGGTGCCATCCTGTACGGAGCCTTGGATATAGGAGCTGCTCCAGGCACAGTATCAATAGAGAATTCAATCATCCTGTCAGGTGGAAGTCCTGAGATTTCAGCAAACACTCCTGGGAATTCATCCCACACCGGTATTCCCTTCTTCTGAATCTCCGAAGTAATCATCCGAGTTTTCCTCTTGGTAGACTTCAATTCTCCACTAAATTGGAATTCAGGCTGAAGTGGGATTCTGAAATTAATTTTCTTCTCCCTACAATCAATAACTGCATAGTATTGACTGAGCCAGGTCATGCCTAAGATTACGTCATACCCTTTGGTGTCTAGTACGAGCATATCTATGGCCAAGGTTTTGTTACAGAGTTCTACAGGGCAATCAGCACAAACTCTAGTAGATAGGACAAATCCATTCCCTGTACTAATCTCCCATTGGTGGTCTAAAGATTTAACAGGTATAGAATGCAATGCCACAAAATGATCTGAGATATAACAATGGGAAGCACTGGAATCGAAGAGGGCTAAAACAGGTTTTGAATGCACCATGATTTTACCTGTTATCACTTCCTCAGAAGCCTCGGCCTCTTCTTCCGTCAAATTGTAAGCTTGACCCCGCCCACGTCCTGCTGCAGTCCTAGCTCCTCTTTGGACTGGGCGAATAGCTTGCTGTGGAGGAGGGGGAAGGGTTCTCCTAACCATCGGTCCTTGGTTCCTCTGTCCAAGTGGCCCTGGAAATGCTCTCTGTCCATTTGGTCCCTGAAGTGCTGGCAAAGCTTGATTGGCTATCCCCATTCTTCTGTGTGGACAGGCTTCGATGGAATGGTCACGGGAACCACATACCAGGCATAACCCATTTGCCCTACGGCAATTTTGTCGAGAGTGACCTGGTTTCTGACAATAGCTACAGAAGGAAAGTGATTGGGCCGCCTGGAAAGGAGCTGGTTTGAATGGTTGCCTCATTGTCTGAACCTTTGCTGCTCTAAATGGGCCTCCTCTCCCCATTGGTGAAAATGGCCTCTTCATGGCCTGGTTCCTCATCAGGTTCACTTTCTTCTTCTCCAGTCCACGCTCCACTTCTCGAGCTAAGGTGAGGACTTCAGAATAGGTTTTCAGCTGCTGGGGCATTAAGAAGACTTGGATGTCCATTTGTAAGCCCTGTTGGAATCTACTTGCCCGCTTCTCCTCATCAGTCACCATATATGGAGCAAAGCGGCTAAGTCTTAAAAATTCCGCGGCATACTCATCCACGGACCGATTCCATTGCTGAAGTCGGATGAACTGTTCTTCCATGTCTTTCTGAGCAGTAGCAGGGAAGAATCTGCTATAGAAGCTCTTGGAGAATGTGTCCCAGGTGACAGTCTCTCCAATCTTGCCTCCTCAGCTAGCCACCAAGTTCTAGCTACATCCTTCAATTGAATCTTGGCGACCTCCACTTGATTTTCCTTCGGAACTCGGGCTGCATTCAGCAGATCTGAGGTGTCGGTCAGCCATTGTTCAGCATCCAGGGGTTTCTCTCCTCCCGTGAAGATGGCTGGTTGCAGCCGTCTGAAGTCTGATATATTCCCCGGCCTTTGTTCCTTAGGAGCTGCTAACTCTTGCCGAAGGAGTTCTGTCTGTTGTTGCTGATTCTCCATCATTGTCTGAATAACCCTCAGAATATCGGCATTCTCTCCCGCGGGTCCATTAGATACTTGTCCAGAGTTGTTTCGACCCGTCCTTCTCTCCATACGTAATTGGTAAAAGATAACTGGAATTTGGAAAAATGGAAGGATTTTAGGACACAAGGGAAGGAATCAAGAAGGACTAGATAACTTTGTACATTGTAGTTGGCAATAGCAAATTAATGGAATTTGCTACTTGATTGTACTATAAGTGTGAGAGCCTAGGCTCTGATACCAACCTGTAACGCCCCGATCCCACGGATACGGGGACATCACTGCGACGTATATACGCAGGTCAGAAAGTGCCCCCACGTATATACGCTAAGCATTTAGTACAACAAGGATCGGAGTACAACGAAGCGTGGTATTCATTCATATGCCAACTTAAAAGTACAACTACAAAGTTATCACAGAATATGATAAACTATTACACATTACATGTGTCTTTTATCACAACCAAGTCCAAAAGTACAATCTACAATATGAACACAAAATGCTCACGAGTTGGATGAAGATCCCGTGAGTCAAAAAGAGAAATCTGGCACAAAGGACTGGGACTAGTCTGCCTGCTCACTAAGAAAAGCTTGATTCTCTGTGGAAGGCTCCACTTCGATCCAAGCTTCGGAACCTGAACATACAAATCCAAGGGAGTCAGGACCTCCCAACAATGAACAGGCTACAGCCAAATGGCTAAGAGACAAGAATATGAGAGTTGGAACAGTATAATGAATACCAATCAACAAGTAATGGAAGCATAAAGAGTAAAAGTCCGAATACAATAGATCCACAGTTAACGTCCTTTATTATTATTACTTGTCTTACTGTGATATCTAGCTATGTGAACCAGCGTCCCAGCGCACATAGATCCATATCCTAGTAAAGCAAGGTTGTTATTGGAAACCAGCGGGGGTATCAACGAACTATGTTTACAGTGGGTCCCGTACATGCCCGGGACCACGGTCCAGGATTGTTCCGTTGCTTGGTGACGGAAACCAGCCGCTAGGCTAACAGGAGGGACTTATGTATGCCCTTATCATGATGGTACCAGTAATGAGGGAGCAAGCACTCCCCTCGGTCCCCTGGAGGCCCACAGGTTAGACCGGAAATTTAGTTGCACAACATACCTAATACCACTGTAAACATGAACATGTATTGATAGTCGCACGTTTCCCCCGACCCAATGTAAGTTGGTCCAATTTTATACAAAAGTCAAGTGTATCATGCTTGGTGTCAAGTGATAGCATGATAAGAGGTGATATTCATTTAAATAACAAGTTATGAAGTGAGAATATATAATAACAAGTCATGAAGTAACAAGAGGTAACATCCATCAAGTAACAGGTCATGAAGTACCAGTCATGAAGCATAAGCATGAATAATATATAGCACATGCACCAAAGATAAGATTCACATTCAAGAAAGAAATCAACTATAACAGACAGCCAAAATTAGTCGACTAGGTGGAAGGAGTAGTCGACTAATAGTGGTCTCAAGTCGACTAACAGTCTGGTCTGGTCGACTAAAACTGGGTTCCAGAGAGTTGATTTTCTGTTTCAGAAAAAGTTAGTCGACTAGGGTGGAAAGGGTAGTCGACTAACAGTGATCTCAAATCGACTAACAGATACGTAAGTCGACTAAAACTGTGTAACAGAGAGTTGGGTTTCTGTTTCAGGAAAAGTTAGTCGACTAGGGTGGAAAGGGTAGTCGACTAACAGTGATTTCTAGTCGACTAATAATTAAGGTAAGTCGACTAAAACTGTGTTTCAGAAAAGGGTACGTTTCAAATAAATGAGTTAGTCGACTAATCCTTAGGTCAAGTCGACTAATCGTCTGAAAACAGAGTACAGAACAGATTTTTGATGGTTGTGTTTGATGGTTAAATAGCATGATTTGAAGATACAGGTACACAAGATATGTGAACACAAGTATGCTAGGAATTAGCCAAGTCTTGGTGAGTAAAAATACTCACATAGAACGGTTAAGTGAAGCTTTATGAGTTCGGAAGGATCGTGGTCGACAATTATCACCAACTTGATCTACGGCGATATAATCGACGAAGAGAGATACGATCCCAATCCAAAAGCAGTGGTTGTTTGAGATGGATATGATGACCTTGTGGTGTTTTGGAGTTGGTGGTTGAGATTGAGATGGAGGAGGAATATTGTGAAGGATAATTCTTTGGTGAAGTGAAGTAAAAAAGAAAAGAGAAAGGAAAAGGAAAAGTTTATATAGGATTTGGATTTGTAAAGGAGGTGCAATTAAGGTAGAAGAGAGGGGGTTTTGTGTAAATAAAATGGGTGAGGTGTTTCTCTTGGCCAATCATGGCCGGCCATGGAATAGAGAGAGAAAGAGAGGCATTAAGGAGGAAGTTGGTGGAAGTGTGTGGAGTTTGTTGGAATTTTGGAGAGTTTTGTGGTTTGTGGAGGAAGGAAGGAAATAAGGAAAAAGGGAAAAAGAAAAAGAAATTAAAAGTAGAAGATATTTTCTTGGACTTAGAAAATAAAAAATATTGAAAAGACAAATTCCCGGGTTTAAGTCGAGGATGCGGAAAATATTTCGGAAAATACCGAAATCGTCCCGAAATCAAGTATCTCGGAACGACTCGTAAATTTACCAAAAATCAAGAATAATATATTACGACTCATGGTGAAATTCGTTTTAAGAAATACATTATAGTTTTAAAACTAAAAATCCCGGAATCAATTAGCTACCGACTCCGGTGGAATTTTCATAATTTCATAAAATCCTCAAAAAAAGTATTTAGGTAAGAAATGTGATTTTAAGAGATAATGTCTAAAGGACCTTCTAGAAATTCCAATCGGTTTGCAAATTAAAAATCCGAGAATCGATCAGCGGCACTGGTCGACACCGGTTTTGAAGAAATTCCTTTTAATCCAAGAAAATTCCAGAAAATCATAGAAAATCTAATATATTGAAAAATAATATTTGAAACTGAAATCGGTTAAATACAGGAAGTAAATCGAAAAATACGATTGAAAAACTGAATACGCAACTAAGTACGTATTCTGGAAACGGGGTATTACATTGGTCGACCGACCCTTCAGCCAGATGGCCTGTGCACATTTGTGCACATTGGCTGACCGGACCAGTCGACTGACTTCTACCTCGGTCGACCGTCCGGTCGACCGACAGAAGGCCAGGTCACATATTATGGGGATTAAAAACTTGGTCTTTTTATTTTCTAAAAAGTCTCATAAAATACACATAAATTCTACAAAAATAAGTTCTTTTAAGATCTTGAAATACAAATATGTGTGATTAAATTTCAACACATATTATAAACAATTTGAATCATTTTTGTGATATTGAAATTAAGCTTAAACACAAAATCGATATTTTCCAAAACTTGAATTTTTGAAATGGAAAATCGTTTTCTCCAAAACTTATCTAAATACAGAAACATGATATTTAAACTCTTTTTGAAGCATATTGTATGTAGATAGAATCTAATACACATGCAAATGATATCTGTGTTTTTGACATGAAATCTAAAACCAGTTAAATCGAAAACCAAAACCAATAAATTTAAACTTGTGTGTGTATGTGAACTTGAGCATATCAACACTATCTACCTTTACACAAGATCTAAACATACTAAACTAAACACAAACCGAAGTCTTTTTGTCTCCAAGCCGACTCGATCCAAACGCGATCCAACGAGCTTGACTCCAACCGAGTGCTAGGTGTGATCTTGATGCGTAAGCTCTTGAATCTACATGTGAAAGCTCCAAAACTCCTTTGTTAAAGCTAAACACCTACTAATATTTAGGTCAATTACTGAAACTATTTAAACACAAGATTATTAGTAAACTATAACTATATGAGGTAATCATCATCAAAATTAGAGTAATGGACCTCTAAGCCAACATATCATGTATGATGTGACTTAGACCCAGTTTAATAGCACACCTACTTCTAGTAACTAGAAGAAATAATGTTGACCTGTTCGAAATAAAAAGAGAAACAAAATGTAGGCAGGTCTAACTTTGCCATGGCTAGCACATGCTTATTTGTGCGGTTCTGCAGGTATAACGTTTTCTCTATCTTGTATGTGGGACTTTTCTTCTTCCGGCGTGATGGGGGTGTCTCTTTCGTTTTCAAGATGTATTCCCAGAAGTTGATGGTCTCTTTTCTTAGTCATAAACTTTCTAAGTAAAAGGAGAATGATAAAAGAGAAGAAAATTCAAACAAGCAAGTACATGCTTATTTGAAACTTTAAATAATACCGGATTTATATTATTTCTTCCAAACAATTTTGACATAGGACTCAATGTATAAAACACATATAAAGTGTAACTAAGACAAATTTAAACTATTTGAATAGTTGCAAATTAAAATTTAAGACGAGTTCAAACAAGTAATCTCAAACTAGTAAAGAAAATTATGTCAAACATAATTCAAGCTTGACTTAGCTCAATTAATTACAACCGTCTCTTGGGAAGAAAAAAGCTAAAGAATACAAAAAATGAAGAGTATACAAAATAAAACAAAAAATAAAACAAAAACAAAAAAAACCAAGACTATAGATTCTGAATTCTAATCAGCCAAAGAAAAAGAGAAAAGAGCTTCTCTTCTTCAACTACCTCTATTTTCCTGATCTCCAATATCTTGGAGGACAAAGGGAGAGAGGGTTGGGAGTAAAAATTAAAAGTAAAGACAAAAATAAAAGAGAAAAAGAAAAAGAGGAGAAAGGGAAAAGAAGGTTGGGGTTGGAAATATGGCATTGAAGCTGTTCTCTGTTATGAGCCTCGCATCTGATCAATAGCCGTACTTCTCTCAACGGATTTGTGAAAGGGCAAACGAAACCCTCCCCTCCCTCTCATCTCCCCCGATTTAATCCCACAGATTTCAAAACCCCACTGCGCCCGCTCTCCAATCTTCTTCCCGCATCTTCTCCCATAATCTCCTCACTCATCCCTCTCATCCCTCCCTCTCACCCCCTGCTCCCCGAAAAACAAACAAAAACCCTAACCTTCGATCTCAAAATCACGGCCGCCATGAGCGGAGCTCTACCTTCCGGCAGCGGGAGAGAGCTCTCCAACCCCCCTCCGACGGCGTCTCCAACCTCCGATTCTCCAATCACAGCGACCACCTCCTCGTCTCCTCCTGGGATCGGGTAATTACGCTGAATCCTAACCCTAATTTCGTCTTTCTACGGTTTATTTTGTGTTTTCTTAAAAGGCTGATTTGTTTATTGTCAGAGTGTTCGGCTCTATGATGCGAGCGCGAATGTGTTGAAGGGGGAGTTCATGCACGCCGGGCCCGTTCTCGATTGCTGTTTTCATGACGATTCCTCCGGGTTCAGCGCTAGCGCGGATCACACGGTCAGGAGGTGAGGGTTTAGGGTTTTGATTCTGATCTCTGGATCCAGCTTTAGTCACTGTCCTAGGGTTTAGATGGAACGGTATGTCTTCGTTTTTCAGTTCATTTTTGTATTTAGTTAATCATATGTTTTCTTCTAGAATCAAATGAGTAGAAGCACTAAAAATGTCAAACAGCTTCCTTTTGTTGTCATTTTGATCAAACGCTGTTAAGTTTTAACTGTGTCAAGGTAATTATTAGTTTTCTTCTAGAATCAAATGAGAGAATTTTGAATTTGAAATCGACAAACGTAAAGAACTTTCATCTGTGATGATCGAAGCAAAAACTGTTTACTGTGATGATATGCTTACTACTAGAATTAAATCTTTTAAACTCGCTCCAGATACTTTCTTATAAGAGTTAATAGTTCTTTTACAAACATATATAGTTTGATATGAATTAGCACTTTGTATAGTACGGGTCCAAAAGTGGGTACATCTAGGAGATAGATCACTGGCCAGGGTTTTTTAAGATCAAGTAGTAGCAAAAGAGGGAACTATACATATTATGTATTAGCAAAAGGGTTTATAATACACATTTTTAATTAGCAAACGGGATATTAATTATCACCTTTATTAGATATACATACATGGTAGGAATCTTAATAGTTTATTGGAATTCTTTGGTTAGCTTAGGGATCATATGGAGGATAGATGAAAGTATTGGACTTTCTGAGTTTAGATGGAAAGCTGGATATTTTGAGTTGAACAAGTATTCCATTATCTGTGGTGCAACCTGTACTTGTAATTAACACTTTATGTAGATTGAGTAATGGAAAAGTAGATGTTCTGTGATGGAAATCAGTGTGCACCCTTCTTGGCGTATTTGTCACTTGTATCTTCTATAACTGTTTATTACTAGTATATTGATAGTGAAGTATGTTAATTGCATTTGACATGAGAAAGCTTCCACCTGACCATGATGACATTGCACATCCTTAAGGTATTTTTATTTATTATCTGCTAAAAGGATAACATGAAAAGATTTGAGGAATGTGCAATTGACTACGTGTCCAATTGGTTGATGGTTTCTTATGTAATGAGATTGTTTTGTACAACATGAGTTTTTTAAAATTTACATGTAATTTTTATGTTCATTTGTGCACTCAGCTTGGAGGAGATTGTAGCAATAATTTCTTACTAGAAAGAGTGGGTTGAGATGGTTTGTATACTACTGTAAGTAGTATGAAATTTCACGTGTAACTTTTTAGATGAATGTAAATGTGGTGTCTTTCTTTGGAGAATGTTGCTAAATTAAGGTTCTGTCTAACATGAACTGTAATGAGCGTTTAATATAAGCTCAGGAAGTGCTAATGTAATCATGTTTACTTAATCTTCTCTTTCCATTGCTTGTGTTACAGAGCATAATAAGTTGTTGTTTATAACCACTTGAGTAGTTTAGATAATTTAGAAAACAAAGGGTTTATTGGATGAATAAGCTGGGATATAGGAAATATCGGAGAGGTGCAAGATGAGATCTGTGTGTTTGTATCACTTAAGTCTCTTAATTCTTACATCCAAGATATTACTCGCTTCTTTGCTTGCAATATTGGTTCTGCAGGAGTTAATACCCTTGCTTGCTTGATCCTTATTTAATTTGAATTTGCCATCAAGTAGACCATCCTCCGTGCTACAAATCTTCAATGCCTTATACGGCTGGAGGATCTTAGTAATGTTATATCATTGGGAAATATTTATTTATCAAATTCTCAGTCCATATACTCACTTGTTTATTTATTAAAAGGTATCACTGAAAATATTAGTCAATATGTTAATAAAATTACTATGCCATGTCCAGGAATGTTTCTAAAAGCATATACAATTGCATTTTCCTCTTTGATGCCTTCTCTTTGTGTGATCTTCTTCTCTGTACATAGTGCCTCTTTTATGGTTGTCTCATGGTCTGTAGTCTTGAAAAGAGAAAGCACAGCTTGGTCTGGTGCATTACAACTCTATCATCGCTTAACACAACAAAATATCCCATTTATTTCCTTTTGCGAAGAACCTCTTGATCATGTAAATATCTCAGCCCTTAAGATCTCTATCCCACTAGATTACCTTGAATTATCATTACCGAATCATCATCTAATAATTTTTCAATGGAAGCTCCACATAATTATCTATTCTCTTTATCTAAGCCTCAAAATCATCCATTTTATATTTAAATCAGAAATAAAATAAAATGCTCTATTCATCTAAACAAGGTTTTAAATATCAAATAGCGAGTTCATATTGGTTGAGGATTCAGCATATATAATGATATATTGGGTATATGGGATGAGGATCAGTATCAGGTGCTGGTGTTTGGCATTGTGTGTGTGCGCGCGCGCACTCACATATAACTTAAGGGTGATTATAATATTCCAAATGTCATCTGTCTATTGAAATGTCATGAATGCATGAAAAAGTATTCGAGGATTAAATATATTCGCATAATACCATAAAATGAATTATTAATCTGCCACAAAAAAAAATTCTGCAAGTAAAATTTCAATTAACTCTTTGCTCATATAGCGAGATAAGCTTACTATTCATTTGAAATTAGATAAATGAGAGAAATATTAAAATATGAACTCCCATCTAACAGCTTCACCTTCTCTCTATTTCTCTCTAGTGTAATTGAGCTAGCAACATTCAAGGAGGTGGGCAGCTGGGCACTTGTAGTGTCGATCTGTACTGTGTTCATCTTTTGATGTTCTCTCCTTTTTGTTGCGGCCGGACTAGGGTAGCAAAGAATCTGGTGGGATGAATAGGAAGGGATTGGGGGAATTTGTAGGTATTGAAATGGAACTCATATCCATTAGTTAAAATCCAATAAAATTAAAGTTCAAACCATATTGTTCAATTTATATTGTACGTTCCCATTATTATTTTGTGCAGATCGTTGTTATCATATTGTCAATATAATATATTAATACATTCCTTCTTGATCATTCTTCCTTATTTCACTATACACTCGTTGCAGCGTGCTATTTGGACCACATACATGTTACATGCTTGAACCTTCTTAACTTCGAGCATTTTGAAAGATGTCATGTATCAGCCTTTATTTTTGTTTAATAAATTTATCTCACATGTAAATCAGCTACCAGGTTGACTATCACTTAATAAATATCTACGAAGGTTAATAACATATAATCAATCAGTCAAATACCATATTTTTCTTTTTCCAACTGAAATTGCTTTCTGCATGCTGAAGTATCACTATCCTGACTTATAATCTTGTACGATTTTACAACAAACTTTGCTTTATGTGTTCCAATGAAGCATTCGACGTTAGTAAATTTACTGCAGACAACATATTTTTCATATCCCTGTCATTACTAATTAAAAGGATGGGCATACTCACACTTCTGAGACATTACTGTTTGTGAAGCTGTGATTATAGGCCACTTTGACTGGATTCATTAGTTCTGTGATAAATTGTATATAGTGTCACTGAGGATATAACCCTTAACAAAGCTGAATGGAAGAAAAGAGAACTCATGTAGCCGACCTCAAATATTTGGGATAAAAGGCCTTGTTGCATGGTTCAAAGTCGAGGTCTCGGCTGCCGACTCGGCGGGCACTGAGCCATATTGGTCTCGGGCGATACGCGAAAAATGCTACATAGAAAGCTAAAAAAAGTTCTTAAAAAATCACGCCAAATTTTTAAAAAAAATATAGACATCAATATTCATGTATCACATGTCCAAAATATATTATCTACATACTCATGGTAAAGAGAATACATAGGAACATATCAAAATACATGCATAATATAGTCAATACCATCAAATACATGCATAAATAACTGTATAATGCAGTCATTTTCACATTGAATTTCAATGAGACAAAATCATCATCGTAATCATCCCTGCAATAAGTAGAGAAATCGGTACTAGTACTTATAGATCTCTCAAGTTGTGGTCTGTAGTCATAACCATATCTCACAGTATAATGTTGGCTTGATGTCGAACTCAATCTCTGCATAGGATCTTTAAGATTATAAGTTTCTTCATTAGCGCTATTGTTGCTCTCATCACCGTCATCATCTCTACCACCACCAACACCATCGCCATCACCGTCATCATCATCGCCATCTTTACCATCATTACTATTAGAACTGGATAAAACCCACATATCTTCACCATCACAATCTGCTTTCTTACATTTCTTCTTTCTCACTACGGGGAATATCTTCATTGAAGATGAACTTTTGAAATGGCTTTTTCAACCTTTTTGAATCTGTCCGATGAGAACATGTTTTTGATTGTTTTCTATTTCGATGGGAACATGTAAGGATCAATTCTTTTAAAAACTAGAGAGATTTATTTAAAAATTACTTAAATCAAACTATAAGTCTCAATCTCTCATATCTATACTTAAATCAAACTAAATTAAACCATATCTAATTAAATTTAAAAATCAGATTTATTTAAAAACCAGATTTATAAATTACATTTAAAAAACAAGATCTATTTAAAAACCAGACGTATTAAATCAAACAATATCTAATTAAATTTAAAAACAAGATCTTTTTAAATAAAATAAATTTTAAATCTATATCTTTAAATTAAATTTTAAACCTACATTTATACTTGTAAATTAAATTAAATTTTAAACTAAACTAAATTAAATCATATCTACTTAATTTAAATTAATTAACTTTATATTAAATTAAATAAATACCTTAAGAGAGATTAATTTAAATTAAACTAAATATCTACTTTATATTATATTATAATATTAAATTAAAATAAATATCTAATATAAAAAGGGGAAGTGAGTTAGAGAGAGAAAGAGAGATCAAGAGAGGGGGAGTGAGACAGAGAGATAAAGAGAGATCAAGAGAGGGGGAGTGAGACAGAGAGATTTGCCTCACGGATGTCAACGACGGCCTCGCTGGCGAAAGAAGAGGCGAACGACGACAGAGGGCTCACGGGCGAGGGCAAAGGAAGAGGGTAACTCTCAGTCTCAGATTTGGTTTCCCCCCATTTTAAGTCACCGCTCATGGGACTGATCCGGGGCCGACTCGACCTCGACTCAGCCGAGTCAACCCGAATCGTATCGGGACTCAGCCGAGTCGATAAAAAATCGGAGCCCTAGGCCGTATCGCGTCGCATTTTCATCGTGGCGCCCGCCGAGTCGGATACGACTGGACCGAGTCATCTCCGACTCGGCCGAGTCTTTGAACCCTACCTTGTTTTCTTCTTCTTCTTCTTGTTATGCATTAAATGATTGTGAATATCTCATCATATTAACTGACTCTGAATACAGTGTTCCTCCTTAAAACATAACTCATGCTGCTGCACTATTTAAATGCTTTGCTTAGATTGATAAAGGGACTGATTGCTTGCCTTTCCTTTGGCAAATTTGGTCCAGTCTGTTGACCACAGTACTATTATTATCATATAGTCCCTTAAACTATGCAGCTTGCATGTTTAATTTTCAGTGGTTAGTAAATTTATATGCCAACTATTTTTTTTTCTTTGTATGATTCGAGAGCACTTCTCCAATTCATTCTTAGTTATTAAATCTAATTAAGAAACGTAATTTGATTTTGGTATCTCGAAATTGCTAGTCTCAAAGGCCTAAAGAGTTCTTTCATTTCCAGCATTACTCATCATCATCATCATCTGTGCTACTATTTTGTTTGTGCGCGTGTATGCTACAGTGTCTCTGCACATTTTTGATCAATAGTTCTCTTGTCCTGTTTTGTGATTCAGATTTTAAAATGTCCCGGTTCAGAAGTAAACCAGTTTATGAGTGTTTATATTGCTTTTACTTCAGGTATGTCTTTAGTTCTGGCAAGGAGGATATTTTGGGACGACATGATGCTCCTGTGCGCTGTGTTGAGTACTCTTATGCTGCAGGTTTGTTTTCTATACGTACATAACCTTTCCTCCATGTGAGGTCTGTGTAGCCTCATGCATGTTTTATTTCGATCATATGTTAGATTCATAAAATGTATCATCAAGTAAGAGCAGTGTTCTAAATGGCGGCCACAGCGGCTACATCGACCGGAAAAATTTATCGGAGATGGGGATATATTGGGGATATTTTCAAAAATCGGATGTCAAAATTGGACTGTAATATACATATCTTCTTGTCTTAAATCGCATCTCAATAAGACAATATATGCATAAATTATATAAATCTACATAAAACATCATACATATATGTTTAAGATATACTTAACTCGATAACTTGCATTAAGCTTATGAATTCATAATCACTATCTAAGTGTAGAATCTTCAAAAATGTCACATTGTCACATCACTCGAATTACCCAAATACCTAACCTAGAAATTGGGTGTAAAATGCTATATCGGGTCTAAAATCGCCGTAATTGCGGCCGATATATCGGGCCCATGCCTATTTATCGGCGATTTTGGATGAAAAACGCTATATCGGTTTGAATGTGTCAAATCATTGCGGTTAGGTGCCATAAACGCAATATCGGCGCAGTATCGGGGTTATATCGGGGATATTTAGAACACTTGGTAAGAGGATCACTAGTTGCATATATGATATTGTGCCTAGAAATGCTTTAACATTCAGCATTTGGTACTATTGTTAATTGAACTGATATCATATGCCCTGGCCAGCTTTTTAGGTGTTGCTTAAGTCGGATTCTTCCTTCTTTTTCTTATTTTTCCATGGTGATCTTTTTTTTTTTTTTTTTTTTGATTGATGACTCGATTCCACAAGTTTATAGAACTCCCATGTGCCGTCCAGAGTAATCAGATCTTGTACTGGACTTGAGGCTGATGGATTTTTGTAGATGCCTTGCTCAGTTTTTTATCATCTTAAGAATGAGCATTTCAGTTCTTACAACCTATATGCTTATCAATAATGTTTAAAGCCATAGAAAAACAAAACATCCTACCCAGACCTAGATGTTACTTTTATAACAATTATGTTTTAACTTCAAGTAGACAATTTATAACGTTAAACCATGTAATGTCTGTGTATATGTTCTTCGTTTTAGGACAGTTTTCTCTTTTTTGATGCAATAAACACCTCATTATTGCATAATGAGACAATGAAGTTCAGATTGCAGGATCTTGCCCGTTCACTTAGATGTAAGTGGCTAGGTGATGTGAAACGTGTATGCGTACAAGATGGATATCAGTGATGTAACTGAAATTTGCAACGTTCTACTTAAATTATGATCGTAGGTAGGAAAATAGTTAAAACTTTAATGTGACATATGAATTTAACAGAAGTTGCACGTGCATTTTGTACCGTTTTAATCTTAAATTAGTTAATACAATACTAAATTATGATGGCACAATTATGCATTCAATATTAGTGACTAGCAGTTTACGGGTCTCACAACCTCTCGAATGTTGTGGCAGCGTATAAATTGATAAAATACGAGAACACAGTTATCAAACTCACAAATAAAGATTGTGTCTAGGAAAACGTATCTACTGAGGATCACATCGACCTCAGTGTCCTGCAGACACGTAACTCTGGTCTCCACGAGTCCAACGCCTCGAGAATCACACAAATTGTGCTTCAGAAGGTCGAGAAACTCCCAAAAATAAAACTGCTGCTTAACGAGTTTGTCTGCTTTTAACAGGTCTGGATCGAGTTTGCATTGTTGAACCCGATCGGGTCTGGAGCTGTCGGGTATGAACTGTAACTTGCAGATCCCGGTCTGCACTGTAGCTGCAAATCCAGTCTGCACTGCACTGTGAATCTGGGTCGGGTGCAGACGGGTCGACATGAGTTGTTATCGGATCAGATCAATGTTCTAAAAGGGTTTTCAGTACGCGCGCGGTCTGAGAGCGCATAATGCTTAAAAGATTTAAACGGTGATTAAACAGATTACACGTTAATTATTATTTTAATATATAATAATATTATAATACTTAAAATATGCAAATATGAATTCTATAAACTCTTAAAAAAAATCATAAAAGATATAGCAAATATAACTTGAAAAATTAAATTACTAGTACTAAATTAAAAAGTAATAATGTCAATCAGTTCAAAGTACATCAATGTACCTCCATTTAGAAAAGTAATAATAGATTGGGTTTGAGTTCAGTTAGCTTAACGGGTTCAAAATTTGAACTCATTTAGAAAATGATTGAATAACATTTAAACGGACGCTAATTAATCACCGATTAGATGCTTAATCGTTCTTAAGCGAATTAATCGCCTGACCGAGTAATCTGACCGCTTTCTTCAAGTTCTGTTCAGTTTCAGGCCGAAAACATTTAAGCAGACGATTAATCGGCCGCTTAAACATTTTTAGAACACTGGATCAGATCTCTTGATGGGTAGGGTTTAAGTTGAGGTGGATCGGTTCGGGTTCTATTATGAACCGAACTGATCAGAACTTGCCTCTCTCAAATGCGACAACGAGGGAGAAGAGGCAGAGGCGACAACATATGGTTTGACAGCGGGGGAAAGGGAGGAGAATGAAGTGGTGATCTGGCACAGCCGTTGGAGGAGATGTGGAAGAGGAGGTGGCCGAGCGGGGATGTGGTGATGGGTATCGGTGGTGGGGAGGGGGACAACAAACAAGTGCGAGGGGAAAAGAAGAGTGGTGAGGTTGTTGGCGGGGCTTGCGATGGTGGCTGCAGATAGTAGCGGCGGTGTGAGGGTGGTAGATAAGGCAGACACGGGAAGGAAGAAGAGAATGCTGAGGTGGTGGTGATTGCAGGCGGCGGCAGCGGGAGTTAGGGTTAGGTTGGTTGGAGTGGAGAAGAGAGGGAAGGAGATAATGCCGATGATAGTAGGATTGGTTGCAGGCGAGGGAGAGGTTGACAGTGGCTGTTGGCGGCACACATGCGGAAAGGAGAGAGAAAAATTGGGTTAGGGTTTTGTAGTGGTCAAAATTTAACCCCTGTCAGGATCACGACACATGTCCTAAAGTAAGATCATAAACCAACTCTCCTGAATCCGATCCGAAGTCTCTGTCACTCCCCATTCGAAGTCTTCCCACGACTGCGACTCCGAGACCATACCGCCTCTCGAAGACACTCCGATTTCAATCTAAGAGTCTCACCATGTGGCAACAGCTTCTTCCATCTCGCGGCAGATCGAGATGAATCTCGCAGATCGCGAAGGCGGTTAAGTGCTTTTATCCCCCTACTCGGTTAGGGCTGTGTTAAACAGTTGAGAATAGCGATGGATAACCCTCCAGCGCATCAATCCCAACTACCAAGATTCAACCCAAGCGGTTACGGAGATAAACAAATTCAAGCTAATAAGTTGAGATCTACATCTATCCGTATCCATCACCTCTATCAGATACAAATACACCTCCTAGGAAATGAGGTCATTTCCCTAATCTTCAGAGCACATACCGTACCACACAGACAGTTTTCCTTTACCAGTCCACTATAACAATACGCCGACAATCTTCTCTTCGTCCTCTCTCATTTTCACCACTATTCTCACACTCGAGGGTCTTAGGCCGGCACCATACCGGTGCTCCTAATTTGAAAGGTATTTTTTCTTTGTGTGCTCTGATAGGTCCGATCGGGAGCGTCCAGTTGCTTGTTGCGGAGGTTTATCCACCACATGTTTAATAAAACAAATAAATAGGAAATTAATCCTAAAACTCCAATTAGTCACTTACAACAATTTTTTTCTTAAATTCAACATTGATTTTATTCATAGCAGATGAGCCTTTAAATAGGCTTTACAAATTCTAATTTCCAGATCACAAACCGATGTGGTATTAAACTTCAAAACAAAAGAAAAACAACTACAAAATAAAAAAAATAAAAAAAGTAAAAAAAATACATAATGACTCGGACCACTCAAGCCATATCGATGTGATATGTCTTGTCTTCTCTGGTCCACGCTCCAGGACTAGATGTCCGCATCATTAGGACCATCCAAGTATTCTAATTCTACCAATCTTGTAAAACATCCAATCACTTTTTAAGCCATATGGGGTGTGCCAGAGGCAAATACTAGTTTCTAACTTCTTTCATTCCATAGTTGATGGTGTCTGTTTCATTTGAGTTCGGCGATTGTCTGGTTGCATGGAAGAGGAAGTCCATGCAGGATAGAAAATTCAAAAAAACATGTAAATGCAATACTTGTTGGTAAGATTTTTTTTTTTTTTTGGGTAATTGGGATGCTAAAATTATTGAATTTGAATTCCTCCCATTTGGTTAAATGCATTCGAAATTCTGAGAACTATAACTACTGATGCTTTTATATAGTTATAAATTTGGTTGTTGTCACCTGGCTGTACCCGAATGGAAGGTACCATGATTATCATCTTGTTTCCAATTACAGGGAACAGAATTTACTAGTTTCGTGAGAAGTCACTACTTTTAACATAGGTAGCTTGTGAATAGCTAAATCCTGTGCCAAGAAATCAACAACTAGCATTTGAGCAAAACTGGGAAATCAGGATTCGTGGAATTCCATGCACCCAAATGGGTCCTTTTTAATGGTGCATTGAATACTGTGCATGTGCACAGTCATATTTCTTGCACTATTTTTTTAATAAAATACTCCATGCATAGCACAACACTTGATTCTTTCCCAAATATAGTGAGGTCCTTTGGTTATCCATTTTTCTAAAACAGGTTACGATATAAAACTGAAAACAATTTTTTTTAAAAAACACTGCTTGGCTGCTTTTCATAAATCCTATTTTAGAAAAACTGATAGGTCATAAAATGTGAACAAGTTTTATTAACATTCATAAAACCCTTAAATCAGTTCTCCAAAATCTTGTTTTAAGAAAGGCATGTTACCAAATCATTCATATTTACTTATAGGCATGGTTTCAAATATCAGCTGATGCTGATATATATTAGCAACTCGCACTGGGTTCTGGGGTACCTGATATAATATTAACCCTTTAATATCGGCTCAATACGAGCTGATATTGAAGATATTGATATAAAAAACCATTCACCGATTTTGAGATTTTAAACCGTACATATGGTTCATTACTAATTTTAGCAGCCCATATTGAATTCAGGTCCATATGTCATTACCTGGTGTTTGGTGATTTGTTTACTCCTGAGGAGCTTGAACACAGATGCGCTAAGACGGGGATGACCCAACATGACATACTGAGATATAGCAAATTCTAGAAAAGCACATATGAAAACATCAATTGGCAGCAAAAGTGGTTTGTCTGGCATGACACAACTTCATAGTAAAAGTACCCATGATTCATAGGTTTGACCAAATTTACTTCACATAATCACCATTCCATATTAAAAATTTAGAAGCCAATATCAAGAGAAAGTTGGGGGATGTTTTGATTAATTGGTGACATTGGTCATTCAAAGTGGCATATTTTGTCCATCCAAATTCAAGCTTAAATACGGTCTCAATCTCACATGGGTTAGCACTTATTTTCCTTTCTTTTCTTTTCTTTTCTTTTCTTTTCTTTTCTCTCCATCTTTTGCAGGGTGGCGGTTTATGGGTTGTTACTTGGTAGTATTTACTTTGATTATATATTTAGTTCATTCCTTTGTTAGTGATAAGTTTCATTAGTTCCATGCTTCCATACTAAGCTAATGCGGCCAACTTTAGTTCCGGAATATGCTATCCAGATCACAGTAGAAATAGCAGGAGGCTTATTACATGGAGATAAACTAACAAACCTTATGATTTATGCTAAATCAAACAATCTGCAAGTAGGTACTGAAATCAGGGGAACCCTTCAGCTAAATTTTGTGGCAAGGCTGGTTATGGATGAGTAGAATTTGACAAACTTGACCTGACCCAATCTCGAGCCTGACCTGAAATTTTGTCAGGGTTTGATCAGGGTTCTTATTATTATATATTCTCAGGTCAAGATTTTCCTACCCGACTAAGCCCAGGTTAGGTTCAAGTTGGGTGTGTTTGGCAAAGTGGCCCAACAACACTGAACTCCATATACTTAATAGTTGGTTTTGTTTATTTAGTTAATAGACATTTGAGAAATCGAGTTTATTTGATGGGTCTGATTTCTTAAAAATGGTGTGATTATGATTATTTATATAGAGGAATGACAAATATTCATAATAGGAATTATTTTCTTTATTTTTTGTTCTGTTGTTCCTTCTTTCTTTCTAAAATTTCTAAGACTGCTGAAGTATGTATATTGCTGTGTTTATCACTTAGGGTTTGTATTGAAGTTTGGCAGTGTGAAAGTTCCATGAAACTTCCAAAACAGGCTTGTTTGTTATAGCTGATTTTCAATTTGATGTCATGTCAGGCCAAGTGATTACAGGCAGTTGGGACAAGACACTAAAGTGCTGGGATCCAAGAGGTGCAAGTGGCCCAGAACGTACACTTGTTAGGACATACCATCAACCTGAACGTGTATATTCGCTTTCTCTGGTTGGTCATCGCTTGGTAGTGGCAACTGCGGGGAGACACGTAAATGTCTATGATTTGCGAAACATGTCTCAACCTGAACAGCGGAGGGAGTCTTCATTGAAATATCAAACCAGATGTGTGCGCTGCTATCCCAATGGAACAGGTAAACTTATTTATAAACTTGTAGAATTGTAATTTCTTATTCTGTGGGGTCTATTTTTGTTTGATTGTAAGAAAATTCTATATCTTATTCAATTCTTAAGGGTTCTTTTGTTTTTTGGCTAGTTGCCTGAGGTGGATAGACCACGGGGCAAATATTTATTAGTCGAAAACAAAAATGCCTGGGATGTAACTACACACTACCACCATTTTAATGATGGATCCTACTTGTATTATCGGAAATAAAGCCATTGTACCAGTGAACGTCTATCAGACGCTTAATACATTTTCATCAAGCGCAACCAATCCATGATAAGCTAATTATATTGAAGTGTATGATTAGGGGGCCCAAATACCATATATAGAGGGAAGAGAGCATTTCTTTCTCCCCCTCAAGTCTGTAACCACTTGATAAGAGTATTTAATTTAGCGCACCTAATATGATGACTACATTGTAGTGGCCTGTATTTGCCTTATCTTCATTCTTCTCCGCCAAGTGTGTGACTATGATGCATGACCTCTGCATTTCTCCGGCTACCCACACACTTTTCGGTCACGGCTCCACCTGTCGTTGTCTTTGTGAGTTTCAAGCAACTTTGTCCAACCACTAGCAGCATTTCCCTTTCTTCATCATCCTACTAATACTTGTCTCCCATTTACAGCAATGCTTACCACCATTAACTCCTCATCCCTTCCCACCAGCCTACTCTAATACCCAAGTTCTCTCATTCGCCCTGATCTCCTGTTCTTGCTCAAATCAGATTTCCTACTCTTTTGACCTCGCCACCTGCACAGTTGAGCTGGCTTCTGATCAAGCAACTATAGCAAGAGGACAAATGATGGGAAGGGGAGAGCTAGGTAACAATTAGCAGAGCTGGATTTGGAATCTTCCTTCTGATCACTGGTTTCCTCCACAAACCTTCATTTTATATTTTTTTAAGCCACTACCCCCCTTTCCCTTGCTGCCATACAATGTCAGTCATAACACCAAGCAAAGGAGTACCTCTGAAATACTGAGATTTGGCCTATCTTGGTGGTACATTGACTGGAAAGCCTTGGGATTATGATCCTGAGGTGTTGGCAAATCCTCTGGATCAAAGAAATAAGATCTGGAGGATTTCTCTCATTCACATGCTCTTTTATTCCAGTTTTATTTTCTTTTGCATTGTTTCTCCCTATTTCGTTTCCGCTTTCCTGTGTCTACATCTCTTCACAGCTCTGATGAGTGCTCAGATTCCAACTCAACATGGATGTGGAGAATGGGGAGGGAGGGGTGGAGGGTTTCTGGCATGTCCTGTTATAGAAGCTCACTTGAAGGATCCAAGTGAAGTCCCTAGCATGGAGAATATAGGGGAAAATTAGGCTCAAAATCATGGAAATCAACATAGAATTGGCTTCAACTAATGACTTGAGGAGATGACAGGACTTGATTTCGAGATGGGTGAGAGAATTTAAGGATCTGATCTATATTAATGGAATTTGGCCTATATTGGACCAGTCATATCATATGTTGTTAGATTTTGGTACCAACACAAGGTGTTTTCCTGACATCTTCATGTCTTTTGCGCCTTTTCTTAAATTTTCTGTTAGCAATTGTTGTTTTGCGCTAGAGTTTTAGTTTTATGTTGCCAAGTTTTGTTCATAAAATTCACTACTGTAAGTATCTAATCAATCATTTTGGGATTCATTCCTAGTATTTAAACCCAACAGAAAATCGGGTCATTCAAAGGATTCTCACTCCTTTTAGAATCCAATAGAGATGCAACCCAAGTAAACAACATGGCCTGAAGGGAAGAATATTCCAATTAGGTATATGATGTGAAACGGTGGGTGCTTGCCATGTAGAGAATCATTGATGTAATCAAACTCGCCACGTTCACCAAATACAAAGATTTTCGACAAGAAAGCAATTGAAAACTAACAATGTCAAACAAATGAGTTTTTAACAAAGTATTGCATACTTGGTTTGAACATTTCAATTCTCAATTAAATTTAATTACAATACATATATCATGCATGTCAAGTTCTATTTTCAATATCAATGATAAGCAATCACAGGATTTGCAGAGTCATACCTCTCACAATTTATTGAACAAACATGTAATAAAGATAATATTTTCGAGATAATTTAACTGGTGCATAATTCAACTAATAATTAGATTGTTTTAAAATAACTCATAGCAGAGCTCCCGAAATGTATATGAAGTCTGGATAATCGTCTGATTATATGATCTTAAAGAACTCGCCGTCATACTCGAGTAAGGATGGGGTTGGTTCGTTCTCAGACATGAAGCATCAGAAAGGACTGAAATGGGCGCTGATGTGTTGTTGCTGCGTTGCTACTGCTGGTACGCAGATGCACTACTGCTACTGCTGCTTCGTTGTTGTGTGCTGCTGCTGCTACTGGTGTGCTGCTGTTGCGTACTGCTGCCTGCTGATGCTGTTTCTGCTTCTGCTGCTTCTTCTGTTAATGCTGTCGCTTTTCTACTGCTGGTAATGCTGTTGCTTCACTGATAGACAATTTCAGAGAGAAGGAAGAGATCCAGGGAGAAGGAAGCAGGCGAGGAAAAGAGTATTTTCAGATTTTCATTCATCATCATTCATTAGAGAAAGGAGGAAGAGAGGAGATGCAAATAAGAGACATTCTTTGCATTTAACATTCATCATCATTGTAATAGAGAGAGAAGAAGAGACATGGAGAGGAGAGACGGGCAAAGGAACTGTCTTTAAACATTCATTCATTCCATTCATCATTACACATGACAACTTATTTGTAGGCATACCACTACAACTACTACACATGATGGCCTATAACTATAACAACTACTACACATAATGGCCTATAACTAACTACCACACAATTACTACACATGATGGCTACCACTACACACAACTGAAATACACAAAAATACAAACTAATACACTGAACAAACAATAAAATTAAAGCTCAGATGTTCTCATCAATATAGTTTATCTGAAATAGGTTAACCACATGATGCTTTGTCCTCTTCAGAGTTTGCCTGTGCAAGTGTGAGGAATGATGACGGCATTCATTGTGATCAACATACCTGAAAATGCCAATGAAATTTGAATAAAGAATCATGTGCTGTGGGATTTTCTTGGTCATGTTCCATGCGGTTTTAATAAATGGATTTCCACTTGTAGAACTGATGAGGCCACTTGAGATATGGGTTTCACTCCCCAATAATGATTTTTTGATTCCAGATGCGATTTCTAGAAATATTTTAATTAAAAATACGCATCTTGTTGAGTGGTTGTGTCTATCTCATTATGACTATGTTCTTGTGATGTGGAGGATATTATGTAATCTATTTTTCTACTTGATTCAGGTTATGCTCTTAGTTCGGTGGAAGGTAGAGTTGCTATGGAGTTCTTTGATATGTCTGATGCTGGCCAAACCAAGAAGTAAGTTTTTTTATATATGTTTATTTTTATTTGTTAATACAAAGGAAAGAAAGTTTATCAAGCATGTTAGCAAAGTCAAAGGGCAGAAAGACTATACGGTCTTAAACAGTATAATATAGGTAAGCATGGTGTTAATAGATGGACGTGCTGGAGCCAGAGTGTGGCTTTTTATCACGACAAAATTATGCATTCAAACCTTTTCTATCTAGAAATAAATGTATGAGGTGCATATTTGCTTCTTTATCCTGTTATAAAAACACATATTGGATACCGTGCAATTCAAATTCTTTATATCATCTTCCCGAGTCCCAACTCATCCCCATCCCCCCCCCCCCCCCCCCCCCCCACACAACACACACACACACACAGAGAGAGAGGGCAAACTAGTTCTCCAGATAATGGTTTCATCACGCAACAGAATTTCTTTGCGTGAATCCCCGAGCTTGTACCAAACTGTATGCAGATATAATGGTGGATAGATTTAAACTTTCATTTGTATGCTGTGTTCAACAGATGCACGTGGTGCTTGTCACACAGAAATTTGACAAAGCAATGATTCCTTTTCAGGTATGCATTCAAATGCCACAGAAAATCAGAGGCTGGGAGGGACACAGTTTATCCGGTCAATGCAATTGCTTTCCATCCCGTGTACTCTCTCTCTCTCTCTCTCTCACACGCGCGCGCGCACGCGCATGCGCACACTTAACATTCCATTTGCTCCTAAATTGTGATGTTGTAGCTATGGGACATTTGCTACTGGTGGTTGTGATGGATACGTAAATGTTTGGGATGGCAACAACAAGAAGAGATTATATCAAGTAAGAGTAAAACATATACAGCTTTAAGGGTAAATTTATTCTTGGTATCTGGAAATTGTCGTGCTGATAATTGTCTACTCTTTCAGTATTCCAAATACCCGAGTAGCATAGCAGCATTATCCTTCAGCAAGGATGGCCGTCTACTGGCTGTGGCTTCCAGCTATACATTCGAAGAGGGAGATATACCGTAAGAACTCAAAACCTGTCTGCTCTCCTAGCTTCTTTAAAGAATATCCCATTTCATTTTGATTACGATCTGTACTTGTGTCATGCAGCCATGAACCTGATGCCATCTTCATTCGCAATGTCAATGAAGTAGAAGTGAAGCCAAAGCCTAAAGCCTTGCCTGCTCCGCCTCCATAATCCAAATAAATAGAGGAGGAAATAACAGGATGTTATGGAGAACAACGTTTTCATACTTTTTCCTGGTTGAACTGTTTTTATCTATTGGAATTCTCGCAGCAACTGCATTGGAGTCTTCAAATGGGGTTTTACGTCGAGCTGTTCACTAATCATATCTGGCTGACATAGTGCCTGAGCATGAAGCTAAGCATGTACATTCACAACAGTTATTTGTTGTGCACGCGGCATTTAGCTGTTTGATTTCTTTAGTTATTCATTTAGTTTGCAGCCTTTAAATCTGTATGCTGATTTATGGTTCTTAGTAAAAATTGGGTGCATACCTCTCGGTTTCTGTGAGCACGCGTGCAGTTGATTCATCGTGAGTCTATAATGCATTTACAAGACTCTTATTACGCAGTATGTGTTTAGATCAATTGCAAGATAAAACATATGTATGCATTGTAGACTTTAGTACAATCTGTGATAGTGTGCGGGTAAAGCGGCGATGACCGCACCGGGACTGCCGCTATCAATTGTTTCTTCAAGCACCAGAAAACTGATAAAAAAAAAATACTTGATAACCAAAAAGAAACAGAGAAATTATCAAGGACCAAGTCAAGGCCGGCTCATACTTTCCACAGTTTTTTACTTTTTTGTACTCGGGCTCCACACTTAGCCACCATCTAATTTTTGTCTAAATATTGTCACCAATGAAATGTCCCTCATTATTTGTCCTCGTCCTCTCAAAGCTTCGAGACTGTACTCATCGTGAGAGCCGGTCTACTGCTGCTTTGACTAGAGAACTGGTCTCTTCTCAGTTTCTCTCTGTCTTCACGTTGATCTTTCACTGATTAACGTGTTAATTACCTTAGCTAGCTCCCCAACTTTGACACTCTGTCAAGTCTCAACGCTATAAATACAAGTATAAATCTCTCAATCTCTCCTCATTCTCACACCCCCTTCATTTATCGAACCAAGTACCCCACACACTTAATGCTCTCTCTTCACTACTACTTACCTCTCTTACTCTCTTTATAAACACAGCTCTCACTGATACAGCGTTGTTCGAAAACGCGACCTTAATTTAATTCGATGGCCTCCTACGCTCTGAGCGATGACGAGGTGCTCTGGACCAAGGGAAAGCGGTCGTCGACGCGGCAGCCCACGAAGGCCACGACCGAGGAGGAGTACCTGGCCCTCTGTCTCGTCATGCTGGCCCGCAGCAGACCCGCTGGGCCCACGCAATCTGACCCTTCACCGCCTCAGAACTTGCCGTACAAGTGCCCCGTCTGCGGCAAGGCCTTTGCGTGCTACCAGGCCCTTGGTGGGCACAAGGCCAGCCACAGAAAGGCCACTACCACCGTTGCCTCGTCCGAGGACCGGGCCTCAGTGGACACGGCCTCCACCGGCGGAGTCCGATGCCCACGGGCTCACCAGTGCACGATTTGTCTGAAGACGTTCGCGTCCGGCCAGGCGCTTGGAGGGCACAAGAGGTGCCATTACGACGGCGGCATTGGGGGCGGTGTCGCTGTCGTGACGTCGACGACTTCGAGTTCGGTGCATAAAGGTTTCGATTTGAATTTGCCGGCGATGGAGGAGGAGGAGGTGCTCAGCCCTTTGGCTATGAAGAAGGCAAGATTAGTGATCCAAGCCTAGTTAGTTACTTTCTTTGTTTGTTGCGTAAAGAGAGTTAATTCATTAATTCTTTAATGGTGACAATTTAATTGATCTTTAAATTTTATGTGCTGACTTATATTAATAGCTATGATCATCTTGTTCTCATCTGTTTCTTGAGAAACCTGTTGGCGTTATTTTTGAGCAAGTTAAATTAGATTAAACGTGACGTAATTAGCAACAAATTAAAGAATCAAACAAATTTTGTGGCTTTTGTGATGTTACTCCGAAACATATGGAGTTCGCAAATATTTCATTTGATAATTATCCATAAGGGAAATAGAATGAAGTCCCTTTTAGTAGTCACGATTTGACTTGCATCAGGTTGATGACACGTGCCCAAGCTACCAGGTGTTTCTCCTGAAAAATTCACAACTCTTAGAGTCCATCCCAGAATCTTCGTCACATCCAATCTTCCCGAGGTCGCATTCCTTCGTCTCGAATATCCTTCCATCCCAGAGCTGCCCCCTGACCCGAAGGCATCCTCAATCTGGAGTCGCACTCCACCACTCTGAGGTCTTTACTGTTGGTATTTTGGGTGCCTCACACTATTGGAGAAGACTATGCAACAAGGTGGATGAGATGCCAAATGATTCAGCAGCCGAAACGTGCACAAGACATGCACATGCTCAGTCTGTTGACAACAACAAATGATAGTTGACAATTAAGCTAGTGCGGTCGACTGTAACCCAACAGAGACCGAGGATGACTCAGTTTGTTGATATCTACATGTAGGTGTCGATAGCGGAGCACTCTTGTCAAAGACAGTGGACAAGAGATCGACCACAGGCTCAACAGAAACTCAACGTGTCTCAGTTTGTCGACAACTGACCCGCAGCTGTCAACAGCTGCGGAAATTTTTCAGATTCCGAGTTATTTTCTGATTAGGATTTTGAAGATGTTTCCGAATATCTTCTTCTAGAGGTAGTTAAGTTGATGGCTAGGATGATTTTGCTGAAAATTTGAAAGGTCTATATTTACTCTAGATGTATATAAAATCTCTAGGATTGTGAATTTTATGTATCATACTCAAGAGAGAGATTTTCACCTTGTATTGAGAGTTTGAGAGATCCTAAAGAGAGATCCTTGTAAACTCTTGTATTGCTTCTCAGGTTATTGAGGTTTTCCCCCTCCTATCTCAAATATTGTGTTTCTTTATTTGTCTTCTTTTTCTTGTGGTGATCAAATATATTGCTTGCTACAATAAATTTCTCGGTACTTTCGCAGTTACTCTTATTATTTGGTGGTGTCTATTACAACAATTGGTATTAGAGCGATGGCTAGCAAGACGACCACAACGAAATTTGAGGTAGAAAATTCGATGAGAAGAATAACTTTCTGTTGTGGATAATGAGGGTAATAACGTTGCTCACGAAGGAGGGCACTCACAAGGCCCTGCTTGATGCTGAAAAGAAGCCGTTAAGATAGAGGACGACGACTGGATGTATCTCAATGTTCGAGCCAAGGCCACTATTATACTATCTTATCAGATAAAGTTCTTTACAATGTAATGAATCAAAAAATAATTGCAAGTTTATGGTATAAGCTGGAGAATCTTTACATGACGAAGAGTTTATCCCACAAACTCTTCTTGAAAAAGCAGTTGTACAGTCTTTGAATGAAGGAAGGAACACCAGTTATGTAATGTAACACCCCGCTCCGGAATACGTACTTAGTTGCGTATTCAGATTTTTCGATCGTATTTTTCGATTTACTTCTTGTATTTGTTTTGTATTATGAATTCTTTATATGATAGTTTTGTATTGGATTTGGATTCGTGGATTCGGAGTCAACCTTAGTTTGAACCGAAGGCCCGATCCCAGAGTATTGCTCGATTTTGACATTCTGGTATTCCGATTTGACCGATTTCAGTTTTAAACATCGTTTTCCAATATTCTGGATTTTATATGATTTTCTGAAATTTTCCTGAATTAAGTTGTAAATCTTCAAAACCGGTGTTGGCCAGTACCGTTGACCGATTTCCGGATTTTTAATTTACAAACCGATTAGAATTTCTAGAAGGGCCTTTAGACATTATTTCTTAGAATTGTATTTCCTATCTAAATACTTTTCTTGAGGATTTTATGAATTTATGAAAATTCCACCGGTGTCGGTAACGACCGGTATCGCTGGAAAATTCCAGGATTTTTATTTTGAAAACTACTTTATATTTTTCGAATCCGATTTCACCAAACATTTTAGAATAATATTTGCTATTTTTGAGGATTTTTCGGAAGGATTCTGGAATTGTCAATTTTCGCGGCCATATTATAATATTATTATATTTTTTTCAATCTTTCTTTTCTTTCTTTCTTTCCTTTCTTTTCTCCCACCAACCGCAGCCCACTCCCCTCCACGTGGGCCGGTCACCTCCCCATCACATCCCCATCACCATCACACTCTCTCTCCTTCTTTCTCTTTTTCTTTTCTTTTTCCTTTCTTTTCCTTCATTCTCTTCTCCTCCTTTCTTCTTCTTCTCCTCCTCCAAGAGAGGGCCGACCCCAACCGGCCATCACCGCCGGCGCTCCGGCCAAGTCGCCGGCGAGGACCCTCAACCCCGACCGAGCCTCCTCACCACCATCACCAACCACTCCTCCATCTCCATCCTCCTCAAAAATCATCACCTCTAATTCCTCCACCTCCTCTTCCAATCAACCACCTCCATCACTATCTTCACCACCCAACCACCACTCCTACAACTCCTAACTCCTCCTCCTCCTCCCATCTCTTCCAATTCCTCCACCACCTTCCCAACTCCACCAAGATCACCAAATTCACCACCACCACCATCTCCATCTCACTCCTCCTCAAAAATCATCAAACCCATCTCCTCCTTTCCCTCTTCTCTTTGGGGTGGCCGGAGCCACCCCTGGTTTTGGAAACCGCCGGCGAATGCCGGCGGCCGCGGGCAGCCAGGCGCCGCCACCTGGGCCCCTGTGCTGGCCGGAGAGGGGGGGGCAAACCCCCTCTCTTTTTCTCTCTGTTGAGGGGGGCAACAGCCCCCCCTCTTTCCTTACTGGAGGGGGGCAATAGCCCCCTCCTGTGCTCTGTTGAGGGGGCAGCCGCCCCCTCCTCTTCTGCCGGTGGCCGGCGCCGCCCGGCGCCGCCACCTGGCCGGCGCCAGGCCGGGCGCCCCCAAGGGGGGCGCTGTGCGTGGGATCCAGAGGGGGGCAGCAGCCCCCTTCTCTTGTTTACTCCCCTGGATCTCTCTCTCTCTCTCTCTCTTGGACTCTCTCACTCTCTCTCCTGAGTCTCTCTCTCTCTCCCTTGGATCTCTCTCTCTGCTGTCCTCTCTCTCTCTCTCTCTCCTTAACTCCATGTCTCTCTCTCGGTGATTTGCCGACGCGGATCTCACCCCCGCGTGCGGGCGACCTCTTTCTAATGCGGCCTTCGCGTTACTGTTTCGTCACGACGCGGGGCTAATAACGCGTCTGTGATCCCCTCGTGCTAACGCGACGCGGACCCAACGACCGCGTCTGCGTTCTCCTCGCGTCCTGATTTGAACGCGGATCTCAACCCCGCGTTTGTGGTATCTTCGCAGCGCGACTCCCGCGTCTGTGATTCCCGCGTCTGGTACTTTCCGCGACGCGATCCCCGCGTCTGCTCTTTCCCGCGTCTGTTATTCCTGCGACGCGACTCCCGCGTCTGCGTCCCCCGCGTCTCACTTTCTAAGCCCGCGTCTCCCCATGACTCTTTCTCTCTCCTCTTCACTTTCTCTCTCCTCATAAATATATATTATTTTATGGCGCGTGCGCGAGTTCCATGGATTCCAGACTTTCGGCTTTCCGGTGATTTAGGCGAGTGATCTCGCTATCCTCTTGCCTTACTATTTTAGTGGTTATGTGTTATGCGAGTGTTCTCGCTCTCGCCTCCATTTAGGTTTCCCCGCTTCGTCGGGTCGACATGTATTTTATTCCCTGTTTCATGTATCATGTATTGGGCTGAGTCCCTGTATCTGTATATGGCCGAGTGCCAATGTCTGGACATGTATTATTCTTGTTTGTGTGGTACTAACATTGCAGGTACTCTTGTACCGCCTCCGGTTATGCTCACTCCTAGGCTGGCTACCCAATGGCTTAAAGCCGCACCCTTATTGGTTTCGTGGTAGCTACTAAGAGTGCTCCTAAACCCCGAGCATACTTTAGCCTCCGGGCTTCCGCCCACTTCCTCATAAGGAGTACGCTTAGACCAACAGGTCTTCTTGCTCCGCCTGGAAGGCACGCTTAGCGCTCAGCGCTTTAACACTAGACTCGTCTAGGCGAGATGCTGCCGGACTTTCCACTCGCAGTTTAGCCGAGTCGTCCCGGTAACCTCGCTAAGCGCTTTAGTGTTAAACACTGATTGCTGTCCATGCTTCCAGCTTGCTTAGCTCCGCAACTACTTTACCACTTGCCATGCTATATGCGATACCCGATACCAGTTCACTGACTCATGTTATACCACCTGTTCCCGGTTAATCCTGAATGGAACTAAGTGCCACACGGAACAAAGTGCCACATCACACACGTGGTGGGGGCCACCTCTTGAATCCGTGGGGGCCACCTCTAGAATCCATTCCCCTCAGAACAAAGTGCCACATGGAACAAAGTGCCACATCACACATATGGTGGGGGCCACCTCTTGAATCTGTGGGGCCACCTCTTGAATCTGTAGGCCATCTCCTGCCTGTACCTGACCTGTTATCCTGAATTCTATACAGTGACCTGTACTCCTGAACTCCTGATCATGTCCTGCTCCTGTTATTCCCGTGAATTGGTACTTGCTTGATAAATTATAATTAGACAACTTGCACCTGCTTTGGGGGAAACTGATGGGCCCTGATTAATCATGTTCATGGTGGCACTATCGAGCCGCGCGTGGCCAATACTTGGGGATCTCCTGGCGGCCACCAGGGATTCCGTGGGGTGTGCTGGCACCCCTACTCTTGATTATTCCTGCCGGGTATGCACACGCCCTAGGCCTATTTCTATGGGATCTGCGATACTCTATTCCTGTTCGGGCGACCATAAGTCCCGGTACCTAGCGGTACGTTCCGGCTCAGCACCGGATACTCCTGAACCGTTGTCCCGGCATGTACGGGACCCATCCAGAACATGATTCATCGCACTTTATCAGTTTCCAAATAAATGGCTATATAAGTTGTGAGTGGAAGTATGTGGAATGGGACACATACTGAAGCTTGGAACTTAGGCGGCCCCAATAATAATAATAATAAGCTGTGTGAATCTGTTGTGTTGTTTTGTAACTCGGATTGTATGCGCTTGGATTACGGTGACATGAGATAAAGGTATATAGATGAGGGTTTCCTTGTTTGATTATTTCTTCGATGTACTAGTCTCATGGAGCCTAACCTAAGTGTTTACGATTGGTTTTGCTCGTAATCGGTTTTACTCGGTTTTATCGGTTTTTATCGGTTTTATATTAGTTTAGGAGATATCGAGTGATGCCTGTTATGACTCTTGTTATCCCTGTTATGATTCCAGCTATGTATTCCTGTTGTGACTCTCTTTATGCCTGCCATGCACTCCTGTTATGACCGTTGTGTGAATTGCCACAAATGCTTTCATCAGGTTCTATATCAGATTTCCAGTTTGATGATTATGTTATACCTGTTCATGCCTGCTATACCTGTATATACACTTGTGCTCATCCTTGCTCGCCACTTGGCTTTTGCTTCACCACTCGCCTGGGAGTTTCATCTGACTCCCCTGGATCCTCATGTCCAGGTTTTGGAGCTTGGAGCGTGTGGTTTCCCCCTGTTGCTGATCAGAGTGGCGCAGAGGTAGCGTGGATCTCCAGCAGACCGCCAGAGCTCTATTCTTCCGGACCCCCCCTGTGTGCCTCTCGAGTTTTCCTTTTGTAAACTCGTGAGTGCCCTTTTTACTGTTCCTATATGTACATCCCTTGTATTCTCGCAATTGCGCCATTCTGGTGATGTAATATTCATGTAATATTGGATCACCCCTGGTGATAACTTTATAATTGTGCTCATATGTTGGAATGTATAATGCACCACTTGCTTCCGTACTCTGATTCTTGCCTGTATTGATGCTTAGCGTATATACGTGAAGGTACTTCGGACTTGCGTATATGCGTTGCAGTAATGTCTCCGTATCCGTAGGATCGGGGCGTTACATGTAATATCTCAATGCGTTCAATCAGATTTTGAGGTTGGGACTGGAGGTGAAACTAGAAGAGAAAGACAAAGCTCTTCTGTTGCTATCTTCTCTTCCTTCATGTTATGATTACTTGGCGATCACCATCATGTATAAAAGGAGACCTTAGAGTTGAAGATGTCAGGCAGATGCTCCAGAACAATGAGCTAATGAAAAGATAGATTTCATAGAAGAGGTCTCAGGATTGGTAGTCAAGGAGTGGAGGGGAGAATAGATAGTAGGGACTCAAGAAGGGCACCCAAGAATCTAGTGAAATTTTGATTGTTACAACTGCAAACAGCCAGGACATATGAAAAAGAATTGCTCCAAGTACTAGGAGATGCTAAAGAAAAGGGTGGTCCAAGAGCTGATGGAGTTAGTACCGGTGAAAAACAAACAAATTAAGCCGGGGTAGCTGATGAAGCAGTTGAAGAACCATGTGATGTTCTGTCGGTGAATCCGGGTAGAGTCAAAGGGATGTTCTCGAATGCTTGGTTCCTTGACTTGGGATGCACATGCCACATGTGTCCAAGGAAAGAGTGGTTCAGCACATATGAGCCTTTTCAAGAACGCATACTCTTGGTGAGTAACGATGCTGCATGCAAAACATTTGGATTAGGCAGTATTCGCAGAAGATATTTAACGGATAGGTGTGAACACTCAAGGACGTGAGACACATTCTAGACCTAAGGAAAAATCTTCTCTCGTCGGGAGCCTTAGAAGCTCAGAGATACAAGTTCTCGGGTACAAATTGAGTTCTAAAAGTCTTTAAAGACTCCATGATGGTCTTAAAAGCAGAGCATACAATCAACTTATACAAGGTGATCATAAGCGTGGTGATGCTTTCGTAGTAATAGAGAATGATACAACAAGACTTTGGCACACGCGTCTTGGACACATGAACAAGTGAGGTCTTCGAGCCCTACACAGGAATGGAGATTTACTAGTATTAAACACTGCAAAGTTAACCTATATAATTTTGCATTACAAGTAGACAATTGAGAGTAGCTTTTACTACCTCACTGCACAAAACTAAGGGATTATTAGATCTCGTACACAAAGATGTGTGGGGATCTTCGCCGGTTGCGTCATTAGGGTGCATATTATTATGCTACTTTTATAGATGATTTCTTCTAGAAAGTATGCATGTACTTCTTGAAGTAGAAATTAAAGGTATTTCAGAATTTCAAGGAGTAAAAAACCGAGGTGGAGAATCAGAAAGGGCGAAAGATGAAGTTCTTGAGGTCAGATAATGGGGGTGAGTATACATCATCAAAAGTCAATGAATACGTAGCTAGTGAAGATATTGAACACCAGTTAACTATTCTAGAGAGTTCAGAACAAAATGGAGTAGAAGAGCATATGAATCAGACACTTACAGAGCCTGCCCACAGTACGAGATTACGGGCTAACATGTCAGAAGATTTTTGGGTAGAGGCAGTGAGTCATGCAAACTATTTAGTAGGGTCACCATCTACAACCATTAATTTTCAGATCTCAGAAGAGATATGACAAAGAGAGTCAGTGAACTATTCAAACTACGGATATTCGGCTGCCCGACGTACAGTTTGGTTAATAGTCAAAAGAGAAACAGCGTAGAGTCTAAATCAAAGAGGTGTTACTTCATCAGTTTCACCAAAAAAATCAAGGCATGCAGACTTTAGGATTCAGAGAAGAAGAGTGCCTTTATTAGTAGAAATGTGGTCTTTGATGAATAATCAGTTGCAAGGAAAATCAAAGACGGAGGACAAATTGCAAGGTGGAGCTTTAGACAGTTCAACAAATTCTCAGAGAAAGGAGTTTGAGTTTTCAGATGATCCTAATACGCCTGTCAGAAGACTTCTCAGACTCAGATGGAGACAAGTAGGAAGCTACTCAAGAATAACACGTACAATCTAGACCGTTGAGGCGGTCAGACAGAATTTCAGTACCATCAATCAGATATGGCTAGGATGAAGAACAAGTCTCTTTTGCATTGGTAACGAAAGCTGGAGATCCTAGCAGTTACAAGGAGGCAATCAAGGCGGATGACACTGACAAGTGGGCCATAGCCATGGAACAAGAGATAGAGTCTTTGGTGAAGAATCAATCATGGGATTTTGTGAATCTACTAAAGGGTTCTAAAGCGATAGGTTGTAGGAGGGTCTTTCAAAAGAAGGACAATGAGCAATACAAGACAAGGTTAGTTGCCAAAGGGTATTCTCAGAAGGAAGGTATTGACTACAATGAGATTTTCTCTCCTGTACTTAGGCATACATCTATTTGATTATTGTTGGCAATCGTAGCTCAAGGTGATCTCGAGTTGGAGCAGCTGGAAGTGAAAATAATATTTCTACATGGTGAGTTAGAGGAGAGGATATACATGAAGCAACCTAAAGGGTACTTTCAATCAAGTCAAGAAAATAAGGCGTGTTTTCTCATGAAGTCCCTTAATAGGCTGAAACAGTCTCTCAGGTTGCGGTACAAGCGGTTAGACTCGTTTATGATCAAGTCCAACTACACCCGATGTGAGAATGACAATTATGTTTATTTCAAGTAGTGCAATGATGATCTCACATATTTGCTATTATATGTGAATGGTATGCTGATTGCTGTGAGAAATAAGACACATATTAATAAGTCTAAAGTTGAATGAAAGGAGAAGTTTGACATGAAAGATTGGAAGAAGCTAAGAAGATCTAAGGTATGGAGATCAATCAAGATAGGAATACATGCAAACTCTAGTTATCCCTGGAGAATTATGTTCTCAAGATGTTGAAAAGGTTCAACATGACTGAAGAAAGACCGATCACTACTTCTTTGGCAGGTCACGTTAGGTTATCCGCTAGTCAATGTCCAAACTCACAAGAAGAGAAAGATGAGATATCTTGAGTACCATATGTGAGTGCCATGGGATCACTGATGTATGCTATGGTCTATACTAAGCCTGACATAGCCTTTGCTGCTAGTATAATATGTCAGTTTATATCAATCCAGGCAAGCAACATTGAGAAGTAGTGAAGTGAATGCTAAATATCTATAAGGGACTGTGAGATTAGGCTTGACATTGGAAATAGGAAAGCCTAAGGTGTTACAAGGATATGTTAATGCAGATTATACATGAGATCTTGATCAAAGAAGATCTATGATGGATTATATATTCACAGTAGTTGAGTGTGTTGTTAGTTAGAAGGCAGAGTTGCAAGATATCATGGCGCTTTCAACAACAGAGGCAAAGTACATGGGTACAGCTGAGGCATCTAAGAAAGCCTTATGGTTAGGATTATTGGTTGATATATTTGGCATCATACATGATTCAGTTCACGTTTACTGTGTTAGTCAGAGTACAATACATCTCGCTAAGGATCATAGGTATCACAAGCGGACAAAGCATATTGATCTGAGATATCACAAGATACGTTATTAGTTGTACTAGAAAAGTTATTAACTTGGTGAAGATTACTACGAAGAAGAATCCGACAGACATGATGACAAAGACCATTCCGGTGGAGAAGTTCAAAGCATCTTTGAACTTCATCAATATTCTCCAAAGGTAAGGTGAAGAATGATCTCTTGGGAGGGATCCATGTGAAGTCACAAAAGGGGGGAGAGAAGCTTATTGATGTTGACACTCAAAAAAGATAGAACGCCCGCTTTCACCTTCAACCGGTCTGAACGATGTCTAACTTATCGACATCTACAAAAGATAAGTTGAAGACAAGCTGATGACTAGAGACAAGGCAGCAACATGGACACTACTAATCTAGTAAAGCAGATAGTAAGCCAAAATCGCCTTTAAAGAGACCCAAGCAGGCCTAAGCCACTAAGTTAACTCAATACTTAGACTGGCATTTTCCCAAGGTAAGCTTCATAGCTCTGCATGGAACTAACAACTTCGTCTAAGCTTGGTTGGTAGCCTCGCCTTGAGGCTAACTATTAGCTTTGCTTGAAGCTTCTCATTTAGCCCCGCCAGAGGCTGATCTAGGAGCTTCACGCCAGAAGCCTTATCCCTAGCTGAGTCATAGCTCCGCTATGAGCTTGAGTCTTAGCTTTGCACGAGGTTTTAAAGATAACTTCACCTGAAGCTATGAGCTAAGTCTTAAGCTTCGCATAATTTAGTTTCGCACGATTTAGCTTCGCATTATCTAGCTCCGCAGGGAGCTTTGCCAGGTCATCAAATTGACCGTTTCAAAATCCCATGAGGGATTAATGGGTGAACCCTACTAATTTAGTAGGATTAACGCCACTTTAAGTGGGCGGTTACACCCGCCCACTTCGTCCCAACTTAAGTGGAGACGATTGAGCCATAACGGCAAGATGACGTTCACACGAACCCTCTAGCTTCGCCAAAAGCTCGCAAAAATCTTCACGACAAGGCCATTTACGAGCCTCCTGCGAAGCTAATGACTAACTCAGCTTTGCTGAATTCAAGGGGACGGTTACATCCCACATTTGCTATAAAAAGATCCCTCGCTGAGCCAAGAACACAGGGGGGACACGGGCGAACAAGGAGGAGATTGGTTTAGAGAAAGAGAAAAATTCCTAGCAAAAGGGCTCTACTGATGTTCTGTTCTCCGATTCCCCGAACCAAGCGAGAAGGGAGTCTTATTAGGAGGCAGTCGATCACCTAATTGATTGCATCGTCAAAGAGATAAAGTGATCGCGTGCTGATCAGATTCCTACCGGCACATTTTCTTAGAAATCTCAGAGGAGATCTACTTGTAATTCTTCTTTTTATTACTTGTAATTTTGCTCCTCGATCCTTTTTTGTAAGTTTTCCCTTTGTTGAATTTTCAATGGAAAACAAGATGGCGACTTCGCTGGGAAAATCCGTCTTCTGGCGCAATAAGGAGACAGTGTCGCATGCAACGATCAGAGTCTTGAGCCCGTCATTTTTGAAAACTTGGTCATTCATTTCGACCAAGAAAAATTTGAAGAATTGGTATCTGAAGGTAGTCCAGTACTCTATACTCGAAAGCACAGAAAGATCTCGCTAGCTAAAGCTTCAGAGCACAAGCAAGCCATAGCCGGGCGAGTAGCTGGAAGAGCCGCGTCCCAACTCCTCTCAGCCTCCTCCACTAAGGCTAAAAGTGCCTTAAGCTAGGCTAGCCAAGTTCCATGTGAACCTAATACTTAGCTTCCCAAGCAAATGTGAAGGCCGAAGAAGATAGCTCCGTGTGAAGCATCAGGCGAAGTTCCCCCGCAACTTCGCCTATCACGCGAAAATAAAGGTAAACTGCCTATCCAGTTTGGCAGCTTCGCCAAGGCTATTAACTGCGAGGCTAGATTGGTAACTCTGTCTTCGCCTAATCTAGGAGCAGTGACTCCCTGCGCAACCTCGTTCTCACGAGCGAAGTTATTGATGGCATGGCTAACACAGCGCCAGCACCTCAGGGTACGAACAAAGTTCAGCCGCAAGGCTGGAACTAAAGCACTCAGCAGTGCTAGCCACCTTCGCTACAAAGCACCACAACGTGAAGCGCTAAGTCCTCTCTTCGGTGCGAAGCTAAGGGATTATCCCTGAGTGCTGATAGCGGTGCTATACAGCTTCAGCGCCCAAGGGTGCTACCAGAGTTCTCAGCCGCGAAGCTGGGACTACAACACTATGCAGTGCTAATTGCCTTCGCGGTAATGCAAAGGACGAAGTATCATCCCGACCTTTACTTCCAAAGCCCTCTGGTGCTAAGTCCGCTCCTGCAAATAGGGCTTTAAGCAAAATGGTGATTTCAAAATCACCTGAACAGAACAGTGCGCGATCCGCTCGAGTCTCCGCGCTGGATCGCTTAAACTCGGCTAATCCCAACCTGAGAGAGTTCTTAACTAACAAGCAGAAGTTATAACTACTCCAAACTTCTCCCTCTAATTGTGAACAAGTGGGATGTCAATTGGTGACGGTCCATTCAGTCCATTACCGACTAGGACCATCTCCGCTACCCTTCCAAACCGACAGTCAGTTTTTAATCGACTATCGGTGCGAGCTCCTACGAAGCATCACAAAATGAGCAAATCGTGAAATCTACCAGATCTGCCCTCTGCATCCGTCAACATGATAGGAAGGGGACGTGAACCGTATAGGGGCAGACGAGCGCCGCATGGTGCTAACTCCCCTTCGTTCAGTTCTCTAGACCCTGACTATAGCTCTGGCTTAGGCTAAGTCTTAGTAGAACAAGAAGGTGTGTTCCGAAGCACCAGGTCTAGGAATACCCTATAATTATGAGAAGCCATCTCTTCGACTGGAATAACATCACTAGAACCAATGAAAAGGTTATTCTAATGGTCTGATGATAAGGGGAAAGAGAGTGGGTATGCCTCTTCAGTAATAGACAGCTCGGTGCGAACGGACAGAGTGTCAGTGCATATGGCTGATAACGGTAATGATGACCTCCATCGACAATTGGAAGCTCAAGAGCAAACCTCTAAGGCACAACAAGAAGCCTTAGACAACATTCAACAGATGCTCGCTCAACTCCTCACCAACTGAAATAACAATGATACCGGGAGTAATCATAATGAGAAGGAACATAATGATGATGAGCAACCTAAAACTGAGAAGTCAAAGAAAAGTTCTTCCATCGATGCTGAAGTTCTTAAAGGCATTCAAGCTCAGATCGCATCCCTAACTCAGAGGGATGAACTGAAGAAGGCATGCATGACTCGACCTTACCCACTTAAATGGGATTCAGTACCATACCCGCCAAAATTTAAGCCACCTACATTACATACGTATGATGGTAAGAGCTCGCCAATCAGCACATCTATTACTTCCGGTCTCAAACCGGTAACGTTATAGATAACGATGCTATCATGGCTAGGCTATTCATTGGTACCTTGAAGGGGGTAGCATTTGACTGGTTCCAAAGCCTTCCTCCAGGCTATATCAATTCTTGGATTATCCTAGAGACTCGATTCCTTTCTCATTTTTATGAAGACGACACCGAGGTAACCATGAATAAACTCCTCTCCACTGTACAGAGGAAAAAGAGAATCTGTCTGTGACTACATTGAGCGGTTCAGAAATTTATCTCTGATGTGCCCAGCAGGGATGCCATTACCCGTGCTCTTGTAGACATGTAGGCATAACTTCCTGGACCAAGTGGAGATTCGTATAGGAGCTGTCAAAGCCTATACCTAAAAAGAATTAGTTGAACAAGCTAAAATAGCCAAAAAGTCAGCTAAAAAGTTTGAACCATCTACCTCTAAAGGCAAATGGGGTATGAACAATAAAGGGTGTGGCGATATGGCACAGTCTTCCCAAGCCAAAGGGAAGGAAGCCAAAGGAAAGGAAACCATGTCCGTCGAATTATCAGGGGACGTTTCTCCAAAGACCAAGAAGAGCGACATCAATAATCAGGAGTTTAACTTTCCTCCAAAAAAGTACTCCTTCAACACGAGCAGGTGGTTACAATATTCCATTTACTCTACAAAGGGAATAAATTGAAACAGCCAGAGGCTCGATGCCCTAACGAAGTGGGATGCACCAACGATCCCAATTATTGTCTCTTCCATAGGATAGTTCATCATCCTACTAACAAGTGCTTTGTCCTAAAGGATAAAATTCAGGCTTTAATCGATGCCGGGATTTTAACTCTAAAGTCAGAACAAAAGAAAGTCACTGCAAATATGGTGACTCTTGAGTTCGACAAGACCCCAAAAGTTACAGTTCCTGATGGGTCTTTTTCAATCCCTGAAGCACGGCTACAAGTAAACGATCCTTCAGCTAAATATCAGGAGATTAAGGGTCTCGTTCCTTAACATTAAAAATAGGGGAGACCATGTGGGTACACCCAGACCTTGCCCAAGACAAGCAATGTGATTCGCAGAAATCCAAGTCGAAAGGTAAATCCTGCAACATTATCTCTGTCCTACTAGATGACGGCAATGTGACAATAGCTTCTCTTCGCGATTTTGAAAGTGAGAGACATGCTTGCACAACACATGCTGATGTACCTCAGCCGATGGGTACTCGATCCGGAAAATCATACTTAAAACAGTATGAGCAAATTACTGATGAGACATAACAACAAATGATGTCAGTACAAGTACCCATACCAGCTCCAGTCCCGAATTCGGGAAAAGAGAAGTAGAAAGAAGTCCGGGTTGATCATGTCCTGAAGAAACCTTCAAGCTCGGGACTTAACATCCCTTTTCGCTTTGACATATTGGCCCAGCTGGCTAATATCCCTGCTCATATCACCATACATGAGCTGCTTCGCCTCTTGAAAGAGACAAAAGAAGCACTCAGAGATGCACTGGCTAATTAAGAATCATTTCTAACTTATATGCCAGAAACCCATAGGGACGACACTCAACCCTCGTGTTCTGAATGTCATCATGTACAATTGAAAGTATCTGCTATTACTTTCACAACTGAGGACATGCTCCTCAAGGATAACAAACACGATTGACCTTTGCACTATACCAGATACATCGGTTCGACATGCATTGAAAGAGTACAGGTTGATTCAGGGTCTGCACTCAGTATTATCCCCAAAAGGCTCCTCTACTTCCTTGGTATACCGTTGTATCAGTTGTCTGCAACCACTATGACGATATATGATTTTAACGCAGGGAGTAGTCCCCCACTTGGAAAGATTCGACTCCGTTACCGAATCAGAAACCTGAAATCAGAAGTGACGTGTTACGTTATTGATGCTGAAACTTCATATAACTTGTTGTTAGGACGACCTTGGATCCACGCTAATTGGATTGTTCCATCTACTCTGCACCAATCTTCAAATACGTGGAGGATGATACAACGGTACAAACGGTGTTTGCTGAGAAACAACCATTCAAAGGGATGAAAAATTACTTTACTGATGCCTTACTATATTAGGAAATTGGTAAAGCATCAAAAGAACTATTACCTGACAATGACGACAGTGGCAATGAGGCAGATTCAGAGTCTGAAGGAGACACGCCAGCTACTTTGGTCGGCGAACCAATTGTAGCATGTTTCAATAATCCTCAATGTAATAATCCCTCTGAGGATGATGATGAATAGGTGATTAATAATAACATTTTCTTTCATTATCCTGCGGGTGTCAAATTGTTTGAATCTGTCGCCAATAGCTCTCTACACAAGCCCTTGCATAAGCCAAGCATACCAAGTACATCTGTGGAATGTGTGAAAGGGTCCGTCTTCATGATCCTTCCATCCAAAAGGAGTCAATCACCAATAATATTTAGTAGAGCCCAACTACAAAGATCTACAGTCACAGATTCAAGTTCAGACTCAGAGCCCTCGCAATTTTTAAGTACTCGATGCAACGTATAAAGTTAATTTGACATTCTTGGCAGTCAGATTGAGCCGATTTCAGTTTCAGATCTTATTTTCTCATATTTTAGATTTTTCAGAATTTTTTGAAATTTTTCTAGATTATTTTGGATAATCTCCGTAGTCGGTGTAGACCGATACCGGTATTCGGCTCTACGATTTTTAATTCACAAATGTAGTAGAATTTTAGGAATCTACTTTTACCTTATATCTTAGAATCATATTATCTATGTTATGATATTTTTAGAGATTTTTCTGAATTTATTAAAAATCCGGCCAACCGGTGTCGCCCAGTACCGGTGAAACCTTTCAAGATTTAATTGATAAACCAGACAGAATTTCTTCAAATCGTTTTCATATTATTTCTCAGAATAATATTCTCTACTTTATAAAATTTTTGGGAACTGTTTAGAGTTAGTCAATTTTTGATCGATTAAAATAATATTAATTAAGTACTATTCAATTCCCTTTTTTTTCTAATTTCTTTTCTTTCTTCTTCTTCAAGCTTCTTCACAGCCTTAACCTATTGCCTTCCTTCTTTCTCCTTTATAAACTCTCTCCCTCTCTATTTCACTCCTTCCTCTATTTCTCTCTCCCTAATCTATCTCTAATAAACTCTCTCTCTCTCCCTCCCCCCATCTTTGTTCATAGCCCTCTCTCTTCTAAACGTCGACCGTCGGCCAGGAGCACCGCCGGCCAAGACCCCGCCGGCCAGGGCCGCCGCGGTGGCCGTCGGCACTGCCCAGCTCCTCGGGCCGTCGTCTCTTGTTCTCCTCTCTCTCCTTTTCTTTCCCTTCTTCTTCTCCTGTTTCTTCTTCTTCCTCTCCTGTTCTTCTTCTTCTTCTTCTTCCTCTTCTCTCCCTCTCTCTCTCAATCTCGCTATTCCGCTCTCCCTCTCTCCGTTCTATCTACCACCACCGGCGGCCAACTCCCCGCCGGCGTAGCCGACGCGGCTGCGCGGCTGCGCGCGCGGTCACACACAAGGCAGCAACGCGCTGCCCTATTCTCTCTCTCATTCTCTCTTTCTCTCTCTATCTCTCTCTATATTGCGTAAACCCAATAGCTTGATTCAAACCCGTTAACCCTATAACCCAATAACCCGCTACCCAAATCCACTAACCCATTAGCCATTTACTTAAGTTATGGGTTTGGGTATTGAAGCTAAATCCAACTCTTTGCCACGCAAACCCGCACCCAAATCCAATAAGGTAATTTTTCATAAAACCCCTTGTTAAAGAATACTTATTGCATTTTAATCCTTATTTCTTACATATTTAACCCATTTCTATTACTTTAGTGTTCGAGCGATATCTGGAGCATCTGGACTCCGAATTGGAGGATTCTGGAACCGTTGTGATCGTGGGAAAGAGAGCTACCTTCCTATGGCTAGTTTGTGAGTGTTTTATTTTATAAAGTCTATTTTATTATCGTTAATGAGATTGGTTGATTACTTTATTTAATAAATCATTGGTTAATAAAATGTAGCTATTGATAAATCACTGTAGTTAGAACATACATGATTATTCATTAATTCTTGAGTTATTATAAAGAGATGGAATGTCTAAATATCGAGATTCATGATTTTAATAAATACAGCCAATAAATGGATAATTAAAAATAGATAATTATATATTATAATAATTTTGTGATATCTATCCTATTGTAATCAATATTGTAATCATTATGATAAAGAAGATAGTTGACACTCGATTGGGTGGTATAGTCACCATTACCAACCCACTGACAACACTGAGATGCTACCTTTGTATTTCTATTACATGCATTCTAGTTACACGGATACTCTAGGACACGGGACACTGATAGTGCACGTGGATATCTATTTTGCTGAATACTATTATTGTATGTACTTGTAGACATATCACACATATCACACATATCCAATAGTGCACCAATATTATTATTTTAATCATATCTCACCATTTATGTCTTCTTCACGCTTCACTAATACATGGATACACCATTTCACTATATACTGTCAGGGCACATATTTGTATCATCGTTCCCTAGATTTCCGATGCACAGTTACTTCATGTTCTAATCCACTATTATATAGACTCACCGGTCTAACTGTATTGATTGTCTATTTATTCCTGTTTCGTAGATGATGGTTTATATGATTGTGGGATCGGGGCGTTACATCCATTATGCACGATCGACACAGCTTATGATGAGAAAAATGGGATACAGCCTGCAGCGTGGGTGTCACGCCCCGCTTCCCAAAATACGGAATATGAGTATATAACGATTGCCAGCAGATACTCACGAAGAGTGAAATCTCTTCCATGAGTACCTTAGGCTGTCAATAACGAGCAGGATAGCACACATATGTGCATATACAATCTAGCGCAGGGATAAAATCACATTTATGAAAAACTGAAACATAAACAATATCATCCACTATATCTGAATAAAATAAGTCAAGAAAGAAAACTGAACTAACCGGAGAACAGCTAAACCAGAATATGATCTACGAATAACTCTCTATACTGACTTTCTGATCTAGTACTGAAAAATAATATAAAGGTCTGTCAGAAGCGGACTAGCAAGAGTACACGAAGGGGAAAAACGATAAAAGAGAGAATATGAAAATGTAATAACAATAAGTAGGACATAAGCACAATATGTTTGGCAGAATCGAGAACTGAAAGTAATAACAGTAATAGGAATAATCAAGATGATAGATCATGTACAAGGAGATCGTGCATGCATAGTGTAACATGTATATAATGAATATGAAATGTTCTAGACAAGTAACTGCCGTGTAACATAATCACAAGATCATAAGAACTCGAGATCACAAGATAAAATAACATGGTATGTCCAGGAATGTCATGTAGTCAAGATAATGCATATCACATGAGTCTCGAGTGTCAGTATCTTAAAAATACATGTCAGATACTAGATCACTGAAGACAATGTAAGATATGATACAAGTGCATATGTCTAGTATATTTTATTACCCTAACTAATGCAACCACCCTGTGTCCCATCTCACAGGACAACTGCATATCAAACAAGTGATGCGTTAGTGGATTCTGATAGCAGGGAGAAATAGTTCACTGTACTCAGGTATCATGTAACATGTAATAATAGGAGCGCACATAAATAACAAGATCACGTGTGACATCCAAACCCACAAGGGGTCGCCCTTCCAAGCACACCTCTCTGGATTTCCCCTGCTACAGTCTCCCTCAGTAACTCTGACTTGGTTAATTTTATTAATCAATGCAAATGTAAAATAATGTATGATTCAGTGTGACGTGATCAAGAATCAGTATCAAAACATCAGAGAAAAGATAGTGAACACAATGTGTATCAAGATCACAAGATAATATAACCAATGACAATATCAAGTGACAAATATATAGTTGTGCAATTGATACCAGATACATGTAAAGTAGTGCAAGTGATGTCAGTGACATGTAATCCAAAGGTTATAATAAGTTGGTCTTGATCATATGTCCATAATCCAACAAGTATCCTCGAATAATTTCTCAAGCTATAAAAGTTAATTTCCTCGATTAGTTTTCAGTAATATCAGGATTACAATATCAATCAATATACAACCTTAACTATCAATCTTGCTTCATTATTATCCAGTTATCCTCAAGATCCAGATCAAAGTATTTGTCATGATCAGTAAAATTTCATGTCAATAAATCAGTCTACCACATACAAGCAATCATGCCAATTGAAGTTTGTTGCATGCATGAATGAGATGCAAAACATGATACATAAGTCAATACAACCAGATCATGAAATAATATCGAAACAGAAGAAATTGTCTGTAAAATCAGAGAAGAGAGAGTTTAACAAAATTATGAGATAATACTGGTAATAACGAACACGATATCAAGAGTTAGGAGTCCAAAGATAATTTCATAATTAATAGAAAAGTCAAAGAGAAAGGAATCATGTACACTTGCCTGATGTCGTTGGAATCTAAATTCCAGTAACTGCAACCGGCTCTGGGTAAAATTCGCGGCCTAAATATTATGTGAATTAATTAGAGACTTGACATGTTCTTATTCAATGGTAAGTTAAAATAAGAAAGTAATTTTTACTATTTATTATAATTTTGGTTGGTTAACATTTTCAAATAATTCAATTTCTGACTCTTAGCAACTAGCCGTTGTTGACAACATCAAGCTCCCATCTTCAACTGAGCCACGGTCTCCCTATATTTGATGCGCCGTCGAGCTTCACTTGGCCCTACAAACCACACATCCTCCTTAAGCCGCCACCATCACTGCCGTCCCACCTTCCCATGACCCGACTTCATGATCCATCCCCTTCGGCTAGCTCCGCCGACCATTCCCGAGAGCCACGCATGGCCGTGCTCTTCTTCCCGCGGTGCCTCCAAGGTGGAGCACGACATCTCCGATGATCTCTGCGATCTCTGTCAAACCACCAGCACCGTCCACGAGCTTCGCTGTCGACGGACGTGGTGCTGAAAAAAGAGGAAGAAGACTCAGACTGAAGGGAAGTGTTCCGGGTAAGTTATTTTGCATTGTCGTAGATTTTAGTTCTTGTTGGCATTTAGTCGAACATGTAGCATACATTAGTTAAAATCACTAATTTCATCAAGAAATACTTGCTTTAAATTCCTAACAAAAATATATAGGAATATCTAAGACATGTCTCCTAATTATCATTATTTTTAATTTATTTTTAAAATTTATTGTAATCACAAAAAAAAGAAACATTGTTGTTGCTCTCGGCCTCTGGCCGAGAGCAGCCAGGCCGAGACCTAGCCTGGTCTGGCTAGCCAGCCAGACCTGGCCTGGGCCAGGTCTGGTTAGGCCAGGCCAGCGGGTCTGGCCAACAGACCCGACCCAATACAAAAAAAAGAGAAAAAAAGAAAAGAAAAGGAAAAAGAAAAGAAAAAAAAGAAAAGGAGAAAAAGAAAATAAATAAAATACAGAAATAATACTATAGTAATATTACTGTAGCAGACCCAGACCCAAACCTAATACTGTAGCAGACCAAGATACAGACCTGTTACTGTAGCAAACAGACCCTTTAAGTTTTTTTATTTATTTTTATTGATTTTTAGATTTATTTTCATTCTGAAAATTTCAAAAAATTCACAAAAAATTTCAGAAATTCACAGAAAATCACAAACTAAGTTTGAGACTTTGTAAAATTATTTTTAGTGTAATACTTAGAATAACATGAAATTAAATATTCTTTGTAATTATTATTTAATGATCATTTATTTAAAAATTGCCAATAAATTTCTAAATATCACAAAAAATATAAAATTCATAATTTAGTAAAATATAAATACTATACATCAATATATTAGTTTATGCGTATGTCTTATCATGAAAGTATATTTTTAAATAGTTGCTAAGAGTCAGAAATTGAATTATTTGGTAATATTAACCCACCAAAATTATAATAAATAGTAAAAATTACTTTCTTATTTTAACTTACCATTGAATAAGAATATGTCAAGTCTCTAATTAATTCACGCAATATTTAGGCGTCGAATATTACCCAGAGCCGGTTGCAGTTACGGGAATTCAGATTCCAACGACATCAGGTAAGTGTACACGATTCCTTTCTCTTTGACTTTTCTGTTAATTATGAAATTATCTTTGGACTCGTAACTCTTGATATCGTGTTCGTTAGTAAGTTCATTATTACCGATATTATCTCGTAATTTTGTTAAACTCTCTCTTCTCCGATTTTACAGACAATTCTTCTGTTTCGATATTATTTCATGATCTGGTTGTATTGTCTTATGTATCATGTTTTGCATTTCGTTCATGCATGCAACAAATTTCAATTGGCATGATTGCTTGTATATGGTAGATTAATTTATTGACATGAAATTTTACTGATCATCACAAATACTTTGATCTGAATCTTGAGGATAACTAGATAATAATGAAGCAAGATTGATAGTTAAGGTTGTATATCGATTGATATTGTGATCCTGATATCACTGAAAATTAATCGAGGAAATCAACTTTTATAGTTTGAGAAATTATTTGAGGAACTTGTTAGATTATGGACATATGATCAAGACTGACTTATTATGACCTTTGGATTACATGTCACTGACATCACTTGCACTACTTTGCATGTATCTGGTATCACTTGTACAACTATATATTTGTCACTTGATATTGTCACTGGTTACATTGTCTTGTGATCTTGATACACATTGTGTTCACTATCTTTTCTCTGATGTTTTGATATTGATTCTTGATCATGTTACACTGAATCATACATTATCTTGCATTTACATTGATTAATAAAATTAACCAAGGCGGGGTTACTGGGGGGACTGTAGCAGGGAAAATCGAGGGAGGTGTGCTTGGAAGGGCGACCCCTTGTGGGTTTGGATGCCACACGTGATCTTGTTATTTATACGCGCTCCTATTATTACATGTTACAGATATTTAAGTACATTGAACTGTTTCTCTCTGCTATCAGGATCCACTAACGCATCACTTGTTTGATATACAGTTGTCCTGTGGGATGGGGCACATGATGGTTGTATTAGTTAGGGTAATAATATATACTAGACATATACACTTGCATCATATCTTACATTGTCTTTAGTGAGTACCTGACATGTATTTTCAAGATACTGACACTCGAGACTCATGTGATATGCATTATCTTGACTACATGACATTCCTGGACATATCATGTTATTTTATCTTATGAACTCGAGTTCTTGTGATCTTGTGATTATGTTACACGACAGTTACTTGTCCAGGACATTTCATATTCACTATATACATGTCCACTATGCATGCACGGTCTCTTTATATATGATCTATCATCTCGATTATTCCTGTTATTGTTATTACTTTCAGTTCTCGATACTGCCAAACATATTGTGCTTATGTCCTACTTATTGTTATTACATTTTCATATTCTCTCTTTTATTGATTTTTCCCTTTGTGTACTCTTGCTAGTCCACTTCTGACAGAACTTTATATTATTTTTCAGTATCTAAATCAGAAAGCTAGTAGAGAGAGTTGCTCATAGATCTTATTCTAGTTTAGCTGTTCTTCGGTGAGTTCAATTTTCTTTCTTGACTTATTTTATTCAGATATAGTGGATGATGTTGTTTATGTTTCAGTTTTTCATATATATTATTTTATCCCTGCGCTAGATTGTATATGCATATATGTGTGCTATCCTGCTCGTTATTGACAACCTAAGGTACTCATGAAAGAGATTTCACTCTTCATGAGTATCTGCTGGTCATCGTCACATACTCGTATACCGTATTTTGGGAAGCGGGGCGTGACATGATTTTATTGGTATCAGAGCCAGGTTAGTTACATGCCATATATGCAATCAGGCCACATATATGATAATCATCCACGAAATTATCTGAGTAAACAGTCATTGACTCCCTTCTCTGACTCCATACTTGTATAATCGATCCTCGGAAACCCTTGAATCGTCACCCTGATGTGACTCTTCCATCCATGTAGTCTTCATACCTAGTCTGTCCTGCTTGATCATGTCTGGTTAGATTATTCTTGGTTTAGATTGATGATAGATATATTGAGAATTTGACTTGATTATTTGGACGAAGAAGAATAATTGAGAGGATCATTGTCGAATTATCTGGTAGTTAATTTTATGAGAAATTTTGGATCTGAAACTATTGAGATACATGGCTACAAGGGAATCATAGTGAGATGGTGGACTTAAGATAATAATCATGCCTAGATTAAATAACGATCAGATTACATCAATATATATTAAATTTGGGGATATGGATCTTGGAGTGATAATCAGATGAATAAATAGAATCATTGCCTTGGGAGAAATATGACTATACCTTTGATCAGATTGCTTGGATTTAGTTTCTGAGGATCAGAATCTAAGTTTCAGATCTAAGTAATGTTTTAAGAATATCTATCATAGTTTGAGGTTGTTGAGTTAATCCTATGACTCTTAAGAACATTGTAATTGGAATACCTTGATAATTTTGTGATCTTCTGATTGAGAAATCATAGCTGAAAGGAGGAGATAGATATATCTGGATATTTATAAAGATCAATAAATTTAAAACTCAACTTTGAGGATTTGAAGCAGAAATATTAAAGTAAGATTATAAGGATCAATTTGAAAGATATATTGAGGGATTGAGACAAGAGCTAATTGATATCATTGCGCATTTTTTGAGGACTTATAATTACTGATTGTTGATATTTGATCTTGAAAATTCCCATTAGTGACTGCTGCTTGAACTGATGATCTTTCAATAGTGACGATGGGATCTGAGATTTGTGTTACTATGATACTATGGACCTGTATAAAACATGTACTCAAGGATTTGAGATTTTTGGGATTTTAATGGTTTTAAGAATATAACAATCAAGGGGTAATTATTATTTGAGCAATATGTAATATTCTTAAAGATAATCTAAATTTGGAGTAATGTTACAAGAAAGATAACGTAATGGAGAAATCTGAATTTTTGTTCGATGTGATCATAATAGATTGAAAGAATTAAAAGAAAAAATCAGTGGAGTATGATTTCTAATAGACCTTAAGGATCTAATCTATAAATGGTGGGAGTAATCTCATCAGATGAACATGACTATAGTGGATCGGAGGACTAAGTAATATTAAGGATGACCGATTAAAAACTCTGAAAAGTCAATTTGACCTATGGACTTATGGACAGAAGGATACGTTGGATCATGACTTATGATTGACTTAGTTTTGGGTTATATCATATTGACACGACTACAGATCTGGGATAATCTTAGCTCTCATAGATGCTACATCGATTCATATATCGATGTCTGGCTGAATTTCGAGAACAAAATTCTTTTATAAGGTGGGTAGGATTGTAACCCTCGGTTCCCAATATACGTATGTCAATATTGGTATCTGATACTGATTTAATCATCTTGGTAGCTAGGTTGAGGCTATTTCAACTCAAGATATTATTTTCCATTATTTTGAATTTTTCTAGATTTTTGAAGTTTTTTAAGAATTATTGGAAAAGAATCTCAATTCGGGGTTGATCGGTGTCAGAGACTGACTCCGAAATTTTTAATTAACAATCGAGAATGAATTTTAGAGATCTGATTTTATAATAATGTTCAGAATGACATCTTTTATTTTTGAGATTTTTGAGGATTTTTCTGAATTAATAGAGTTTATAAAATAATGCTTAAATATTTATTCAAAAAGAAAAGAATGAAATTTAAATAAAAACAAAATAAAAATAAAATAAAATAGACAATCCTTGCATTTTGTTCAAACCCATGGCCCATTAGAAAGGAAATGAATGCACCAACCAGGATGCCTTTTTAGCATGTCATGGGAAGAAGTAAACATACTTTATTTAACCCTATTTCCTTTCACCCCTTTATTCTTCCAAAATTGAATAAAATCAAAGTAATAGATAGTTTATTCTTAGATTCGAACCAATGGCCACCACCCACATTTCCTAAAGCCCAAACCGCCTTGCCACATTGGCGTGTCGCATAAAACCTCACACACTATATTTAACTTTAAAACGTTTTCTCCTTCTTCTCTCACCATGCAGTGCCCACTCTGATCCCACGTCTCCCACTTCTTTCCTACTTCTCCCCCACGTCCTCCACCCGTCCTCTTTATCTCGCACACTCACCCATGCACCCACGTCCCCCACGCCTTCTTCCTGCGTTTTCCTCTCTCTCACGTACTCTCTCTATCTCTAGCCTAGCTCTATAAATACAAGTCTGGATCCTTTCCTTTGAACTCACGACGCAACCTCGAGCACGAGCTCCACTCCTCTTCCTCTTCTGCGCATGCAGACCTTTCACTTGTAGCTGCATACCACCAGCACCCCGAGGAAGCCACCTTGACACTACCCAACTGTGAGCCGTTGTCGACAACACCAAGCGCCCATATCCAACTAAGCCACGGTCTCCCTATATTCAACGTACCGTCGAGCTTCACTTGGCCCTACAAACCACACATCTTCCTCAAGCCGCCACCATCACTGCCGTCCCACCTTCCCATGACCCGGCTTCATGATCCATCCCCTTCGGTGAGCTCCGCCGACCATTCCCGAGAGCCACGCATGGCCGTGCTCTCCTTTCCGTGGTGCCGCCAGGGTGGAGCACGACATCTCCGACGATCTCCGCGACCTCCGTCAAACCACTGGCACCGTCCACGAGCTTCGCGGTCGAGGGACGTGGTGTTGGAAAAAGAGGAAGAAGATTCAGACTGAAGGGAAGCGTTCCAAGTAAGTTTTGCATTGTCGTAGATTTTATTTCTTGTTGGCATTTCGTCGAACATGTAGCATACATTAGTTAAAATCACTAATTTCATCCCCGATTGTTAATTAAAAATTTTGGAGTCAGTCCATGACACCGATCGACCCCGAATTGAGATTCTTCTCTAATAATTCTCAAAAAAACTTCAAAAATTGAGAAAAATTCAAAATAATGGAAAATAATATCTTGAGTTGAAATAGCCTCAACCCAGCTACCAAGATGATTAAATCAGCATCAGATACTAGTATTGACATACGTATATCGGGAACCGAGGGTTACAATGGGAGTGGCCTGAATTTTGAAAAAGGACGACGTGATTTTCTACATAATTTCGTGCTGAAAGGGAAACCGGCAAATTACTATGATAAAACACGCAGGGGGTTGGGGTATATTACACCTCCACCTCCTATATCGATTCGATTTGAAGAGAACAAGCCGATCCCGTCACGCTCTGCCTCTTCCTCCGAGTAGGAGTCAGATATCAGTGTGGGAACGTTGCTCGAGAATCTCTCCGTTAATATGACTTCAAGTAGTCAATTGGAGCCTGCGGAAGCTATTGATGTTGAACCATGGGCTCAGCAACTGAATTTTCAATAGGAAAAGCGATTCGAACAACGCGAATCACCTACTGAAGACAAGATGATCCAGCTTAACTTGGGTAGTCAAGACCACCCTAAACTCATCTTTATAAGTGAGAGCTTATCACTTAAGGAGAAAGAATAATTGATAGTACTCGTAAGAGAGTTTATCGATGTCTTTGCATGGAACTATGAAGACATGCCTGGACTTGATCCGCAAGTAGCCATGCATCGTTTGAATATCAAGCCTGACGCCAAGCCAGTCAAGCAACAATAACGATGATTTAACCCGAACATTATGGAAGCTATTGAAGCTGAAGTCCATAAACTCATCGCATGTGGTTTCATATGGGAAGAACAACATCTAGATTAGGTTGCTAATATTATTCCCATTCTTAAGAAGAATGAAAAAATTCGGATCTGTGTTGACTACCGCGATCTTAATACAGCCTATCCTAAAGATGAATTCCCATTGCCCATCACCGATGTCATGATTGACAATACCTGCGGATTCGAAAGAATGTCTTTCATGGATGGCTCTTCAGGGTATAATCAAATTAAGATGTACCTAGGGGATGAGAAGCATACTTCATTTCGGACACCCTTGGGGGTATACTGCTATACCGTGATGTCCTTCAGATTAAAGAACGTGGGGGCAATTTATCAACGTGCAATAAGTACAATTTTTCGCGACCACCTCCGAAAGACGGTAGAATGTTATGTCAACGATATTGCTGTCAAAAGTCGCGATAAGAATGATCATCTTCGTGACTTGAGAACAAAGTTCGATATAATGCGAGCTCATCGATAAAAATGATCCGACAAAATCCTTTTTGGGGGTTTCGAGTGGCAAGTTTTTAGGATTCATTATCACGTCAAAAGGGATCCATCTTGACCCAGATAAAGACAAAGCTATCCAAAACGCGCATCCACCAAAGAATCTCAAAAGAACTTAGGGCCTGCAAGGTAGACTGGCCTATATCAGAAGGTTCATCGCAAATCTCTCAGGCCGTTGTCAACTGTTCACCCGGTTCATGAAAAAGAGTGTCTCTTTTATATGGGATCAAACCTGTCAAGAAGCTTTCGAGGATATCAAAAGATACCTTACTAAATCTCCGATCTTCGTGGCTCCCACATCAGGAAAACCATTCCTGCTTTATGTGAAATCTATGGACCATTCTCTTGGTGCTCTGCTTGCTCAAAAGAACGATGACGGTCACAAATAGGCCATTTATTATCTGAGCAGAACTCTGATAGGGGCTGAATCTCGCTATAACCCTATCGAGAAGGAATGCTTAGCTCTTGTCTTTGCTATTCAAAAGACGCGATATTACTTAATTGGCTAAACCATACATGTCATTTCTAGAGTGAATCTTTTGCGTCTCCTCATGACGAAATCAAGATCACTAAATTCAAGATTAGCTAATAGGCCCTTCTTCTGTCTCAATACGATATGCTCTTTGTCCCTCAGAAGAGAGTTAAAGGCCAGGCGCTTGCAGACTTCCTGACTGCTCATTCAGTTCCGAAAGCTCAAAACTTCATGAAGATATTCCAGATGAGGTTTTCGAATCTAATATAACTTTAGAAGATGACGTATGACAGATGTTCTTTGATGGAGCATCAAGAATAGGCCCTAAAGGCAAGATCATTGCTAGTGTGGGGTTATATTTATCTCATCACAAAATCATGTCCTTCCTAGGGAATTTTCATTGACGGGACCATGTTCCAACAATGTGGCAGAATATAACGTTCTACTCATTGGCCTTCAGCTCGTCCATGAAATGAGGGTACGCTACCTCAAAGCTTATGGTAATTCAAAACTGATTATTAATCAGGTTAAAGGAGAATATGAGGTCCGCCACGAAGATTTGATCATGCAGTCATTGATTAGTCTCTAACTTTGCATAATTTGTATCACATCTTCACATTGATTTCATATTAAAATTTGCTAATAAAGCTTTGCTTCCTTGATTCTAGGTCCATGGTGTGCAATGAAAAAGAAGACCCTAAATCACCATTTAATTGGTGATTAAAGGCCTATTAAAGATAGCCATTGACCTAGAGGAGCTGATTCATTAAAACTAGGGGCTGCAAAACTAAAACTGGGCACAGGGCCTGACAGGGGACAGACGGGACCGCGCGCGGCTCGAAGCGCCGCGCGCGCGGCCTAGTAGGGCCGCAGCCCCGGCCCCGGCCGCGTTTTGGGCCAGGGCCTGTCCCCTGGCCCCCCTCTTCCCTGGTGGCTATAAATACCCCCTGGGTTTCAGAAAAGCAAGATATACAGAGTTAGGAGTAGTTTTCATTTCATGTTGTAATTTAGGGTAGTTTAGTTTAGGTTAGTTCTTCCTCCCTTGTATTTTCCATTTTGTTTTAGATCTTGTAATAGGGAGAGAGAGTGGTACATGCATGGAATGCAAGAGTGCTTGTAATAGAAGGTGACAATCTATGAAAGGTGCTCTCTTTACCTCTCTATGTTCTTCTCTCTAATCTCTTTTACATGTGTAGCTAATCTTTTCTCTAATGGCACTAACTACTAACCACCAACTAGTCTAATTTCTTTTATGATAATCCACATGAATCTAATAGCCTCTACTTGGCCTTGCTCTTGCAAGAGCCATTGATGGCTCATGATGATGGATCTAACACTCTAACTTCCTAACCACTAACAAGCTAACATTACTTTACTCATACTTGCTCTTATTGGGCTTTGATGATTTAAGTGTAGCTTGAACTTGTTTGTTGAGTTGGGTTGTGATGAGTTACATATGGGTCATACTTTGAATCGCTCTTGAACCAAGGACTAGTGATGGCCAATGATACATGAGAGGCAACTATCACTAAGAGGTTAGCGTGTTGGTGGGTCATTAGTAGTTAGTAGCCGTGAGTTTTCTTTCTTTTTCACTTTGTTTTAGAAATATCAAAAGCCACAAACACCATTCTTTTCTATGTTTCCCACTTCTTCGTATTTCACCGTACCTCTCTTTTCATTCTTTGTTTTCCTTTCTTTTCATTCTTTAAAACTTTAAAGAATCATTAACATACACGTGAACATACCGTGTAAGGTTCTATCGCCTCCCGTCCTTGTGGATTCGACTCGTTTTAGCATCTATGCTATAACGGAAGTATCGAGGAAGCCAAAGCACACACACTTTAAATCTTAACTTCAAAACATACACTTTTTGTGCGCGATTTTCCCTCGATCAAATTTGGCGCCGTTGTCGGGGATGGGAACGGTTTGATTTCACAAGTTTGTTAACTTTTCTTCTTTATTTTTTGGTGTGCATGTTAAATTTTAGCATTGCAGAAGTCCACACTTGCTCAAGTGTGGTCGGGTAACTTCTTGTACATTCATATACTCTACTGCTAATTTTTGTTTATATTACTTATACACTGTAAATAATTTTAAGAAGTAAAATATAGAAATTGGATGCTTTAAAACGGTTTAGATATTTGCATCTAGGCACGTGTCAATTTTCATTCCAATATACTGCATTTTATTCTTATGCTGTTGTGATATTGATAGGAGGTGTACATATGGCATTGCATATAGTATAAGACAAACACTTCAGTGATTACTCGCTTTTTTGTGTTCATGCTTATCTATATTGCACATTTGCACAAATTTAACTTAAGGGCAAAACCAATACAAGATAATGTGGGGAAGTCATTACCCTCCCTTAGCCCAAAAATCACCTCCCCACTCACACAACCCAAGCCTAAATAAAACTTGCTAGACGTTGGCCCCTAGGGATATCTCGGACTCATTTAGGAGATTGACCTAAAGGGAAAGTTGTTAGAAGTTGACTCTTGTCAAATCGGTGTCTAAGGTTGGGGATTGAGAGGCGAAACCTCGAAGAACAGTGGTTTGGCATAATTAGGCTCGTTGCTCTGGCACGGATACCTCCCACTGATCTTGCCCCTACCTGGCCGATTAATTCGTGGTCAGCGTCCTACAATTTACCCCCCCGTGGACAGTCTAACCAGTTAAGAGTCGTCTAGGTCTAAGTCAACCTACCATAGGCTTGTTTTCTTTTTCTTTTTCTTTGTTGTTTGTTTGTTGTTTTTCTTTTTTTTAAATTGTGATATGGATTTTAATAACAACAACTCTTTCAATTATAATATGAATCCATATTTCATCCCGACCTCATTAGACTCGGATAACTCTGACCCGACAATGTACAACATGAACCAACCATATATGCCGGGTTGGGATTATCCGAATCAATATGACCCATATCCCAATCATATGACCATAATTTTCAAAATAATTTCAACTCTTCACAGAGTTCATGGAGATTCTCCTACCCAGAGTCCAATTTTCAACCATCTTGTCCACAATTTTCACAATATTTGTTCCCCAATTTTGATTCATATACTCGTTTTCCTGAACCACCAATTGAAGAAAAATCATCATTGGAAAGGAGTATAGAAGAGTCCCTACAACAAATGCAAAATTTGCTCAATTCACAATTCTTCCCATATCAAACTCCACATATTCCTTTTCTAGAACATCCCATTGAAGAAGAATCTGAACTAGAAAAGCGTTTGGAAGTCTTTTGTGAAAGAATGCAAAACATGTTGGACTCATCATCTCAACCAAATTTTCAAGAGTCCCACTCATCTTTTCCAGTCTCACCAATTTAAAATGAACAAACTTCAATACTGGACTTGAGTATGGAACCCTTGCGTGAGTCCGAGCAGCAACCGCAAAATCCGATGGACTCACAATTTCACCACAATTTTCAAAATCAACTTCCATACTCATATTTTCAAGAACCAATTACAAAGAGTATGGAAGACATGATTCCGAATCCAAATTCTGTTACATGGCCTATCAGTAGGTTAGATTCACTTTTAAGCGAATTGATCAATGAGAGCGAGGAAAGCCTTTCTTGTCAACCTTTGATCGATTCTTATATCCCTAACTCTACTGATTGGACCCATGAATCATGTCATTTTGAAAATCCAGCTTCAATTTCAGAACATACATTTGAACTTGACCAATCTCCAAGTTATGAAAGTCGCCTGGACATTTTGGCAAGTCATCCCTTCCCTGAAATTAAAATCGAACCTGAATGTGATCCTGAACTTCCTGTTGGGAACTCTATTTCACTTTTTGATTCAATAATGACCCCGGTATCCTAACTGTAGGATCACCTAGATGGGGGGGGGTGAATAGGTGATGGCTAATCTAATGGTCACTTAATGCCAAATAATGCTGAATTAAAAATTGTAATGACCTAAACAAAACTCTTTAAACTAAACACCACGTACAACACAAGAGTGTAGCCAAATTTCCCGTGAAGGGCTCTGGACTAACTCCTCTAGATTCCCCTAGATAAGGGTTGAGGTGCCGCGTTGGCTCTCTTGGTTGAATACAAGTGTTAGCAAACAAACCCTAGCATGTATATCAATTAAGCACAAATGTATATCATGCATGTAAGGATAAGCACAATAATAGCATGCAAGATATAAACAAGAGACAAAGAGAGAGAGAGAGAGAGAGAGAGAGTGAGCAATCGCAAACATAAGGGATTTGTTTCGAGGTTCGAGCACACTTGCTCTACATCCCCGCCTTCGACACACGAAGGATTTCCACTATAATCGATCCCACCGGATCACTCGGTGCCGCAACACCTACAAGCTCTCGGACTCCCTAGTCGTACACACCGCAAGCCCCACAAGCTCGCGAGGCCGCACCTCAAATAAGAGTTCACACACGAACTCTAAAACACCGCGAACACACTTGTCCGCCTTCTCAAAACAAGAAAGAAGTCTTTGGTGATCACAACACTTTGATCACTTAAAAACTATCTCACTACAACACTCCTATAGGATGAATAGCAATGGATAGCTCAAGTGTATGTGTGAGAAAATAAGGAAGGAGATGGTGGAGGAAAACTCAAGAAAATCTCTTTTAACACTCTTGATAAAAACTTCCCTTTTGATTTGAAGTATTAGCTCTCAATTTAGTAGAGAAAACTCTTTTAAAGAAGTGGAAAAAACTGGCTCAAAGTCCACTAGAAATCCTGGAGAAAAACAATGCCTAAACCCCCAAATTTATAGGGTTAGAAAAACTAGCCGTTGGGGTCTGACAGAACTGTCGGTCGACCGCCCGGTCGACGGGCCAACGATCATATTTCAGACCGTTGAGCCATCGGTCGACCGGTCGGTCGACCGAGGCCAGGATACAAAGAGCAAGTCTCTCTGTCCGGTCGAACGGTCGGTCGACCGGGGCCTTTCCAGAGAGCAGAGCTCTCTGGACGGTCGACCGGCCCTCCTGCCAGAACTGGCGTGCACGTCGGTCGACCGTGACGGTCGGCCGACTTTAAGCTGCGGTCGACCGTCCCAGTCGACCGGCTGAAGCCAGGAAACAATGTCAAGGGATTAAAAACTTGGTCTTTTTTGGCTGAAATAAAATCCCATAAAAACATGAAAAATTTACAAAAATAGTTTTACCAATATACTTTGATAAACAAACATGCTCAAGGCATGTTACAAATGATTTGGACTATTTTTGTAAGTTGGAAATATTGGCTCAAATGAAAAACAGTATTTTTCAAAACTTTATTTTTCTAAAATTTGTTTTTCCAAAACTTCACCAAATACAAAAACAAGATATTTAAACAACTTTGAAAGCATATGGTGTATGGATATGATCCACTACACAAACATGGTAAAATATCTATGTTTTTGACATTAAGCACTAAATAAGGTTTTGGTTAAAACATGTATATAAGAAATACCAAAAACCAAAATGATATTTTGTAAAATAGAAAATCTTTTGTAAAAACAAAACTATCAAGAGAGTGTGTGTATAAGTATACTTGAGCAATCCACCAACTATTCTATCCTTTACATTTTATCTAAAAACAAAATCTTATAAAACAAACCTAGACACAAGTCTTCATCTTGAAGGTCTTCACTTGAAGTCTTCTCATCTTCTTGACTTGGTCCAAACTTGATCCATAGAGTTAACTCCTCTTGAGTACTTGATGTGGTCTTGATGCACAAGCTCTTGAATCAAACCGTGTTAGCTCCAAAACTTGACTTTAAATCCTTTGTTGAAGCTACACACCTACTAAGATCTTGATCATGAATCTGTCACTAATTAAACACAAGATCATTAGTATTATAACTACATGAGTTGATCATCATCAAAACTAGAGTGATGGGCCTTTGGGCCAACAATCTCCCCCTTTTTGATGATGACAAAACTCATGAAGTTATATATGCATGGATTAAAGTAAAGCTTCAAAGAAGCTCCCTCTTAACTCCAAAACTTGACTTTAAATCCTTTGTTGAAGCTACACACCTACTAAGATCTTGATCATGAATCTGTCCCTAATTAAACACAAGATCATTAGTACTATAACTACATGAGTTGATCATCATCAAAACTAGAGTGATGGGCCTTTGGGCCAACAATCTCCCCTTTTTGATGATGACAAAACTCATGAAGTTATATATGCATGGATTAAAGTAAAGCTTCAAAGAAGCTCCCTCTTAACTCATGCATCACAAATAAATAATAAATATGCAATGTATGCTCATAAACAAGTATGCAAATCTAGGAGATAAACATGCCAATCAAGCATAAAACAAATCAAATTCTTTTTCTCCTATTTGCAAAACAAAACATATATGCATAAACACAAATACTACTCCCCCTTAAGCATGGAATACAAATACTTCTCCCCTTAAGCAAGGAAAACATGCATATATCTCAAATACTTCTCCCCTTTTTGTCAATCATCAACAAAGGGGTTAAAGTAAAAACAAACCAATAAATTTTTCTTCCCCTTTTTGTCCGAAACATAGAATCAATAAAGGGGTAAACATAAATCAATCAATAAAGGATTATATGCAATATACATTCATGAAGAGGAAGACGCTAAGTTAGCTTCCCTACACATATGCATTACATGAAGAAGGGATGACAAGCCCCAATTCACATAACACATATCATGTAATGCATAAGAGGAGATGTGAAGCTCCCCCTACACACGTGTACCACATAAAGAAGAGTTGTCAAGCTCCTCAATATACAATACACTCAACATAAATCTATATGTAGAAGAGATGTTAAGCTCTCCTTGCATATAGGCAATACAACTCAAAAATCTTTTGATTTTTTTTAATAAAACAAAATTTTGAATTTTCTCAATAAAACAAATCTTGAGAATTTTCTTAAAATTTTTATTTTCTTATCATAAACAACTTTGTGCTTTAAACATGTAAAACAATTTTAACTCAAGCACAAAACAACTCATATATATGTATGAAAAATGACTATACCAATTGAAATTGATACATACATATATAAGAAAACAAAATATGAGTATATATAAAAATAGAGTCAAATTGATACCAATTGAAATGATTCAATGATACCAATTAAAACAATAATAGGATCATGTGTATAACTCATAAAACATTGAAGAATAAATAACTAGTTAATTAATTTTTGAAAAAACTAGTTAAAGATCCTTCAAAAATATGAAACCAAATCATATATTTTTCATGAATCATACGAAATACACAAAAATTGACACTCAAAATCGATGAAGCTCAAAACATGTTCATGAAACAAGGTCATGACAAAACAAATAAAGTGTGAGTGTACAAGAATCATGTGTTTAGTATTTTCCATGAAAATAATCAATGAAGCTCAAAACACAAATATCATTTTATCAAACAAATCATAAAAATTCATTTTTCATTAAAATAAAACAAACTTCTAGGTATATGTATGATTTATTTAAATCTAACAATATGCATACATATCCCAAACATAAAAGAGTCTATTAAAGGTATTTGCATGAAGGCAAGAGACTCACGGGTATACATGTATATTTATTAGATTTGAATAAAAATTACATATACATGAAGTAAACCATGAAAATAGGCAAAACAAGTATAAATGAAAGAATCATCAAAACTAGGCTATACATGTGCATAAAGTGAGTACAAATGATCATGAAGTGCAAACATATATAAATCAATTTGTTGTTCACTATTTGTACATGTATAACAACAAGTTTTGATAAAAACTACATTTAAACTAGTTTACCACATGAAGCACATAAAACAAATGAACATGCTAAAAATATGATATATGAACAAGCATGTAAATAAATAAACTAGGAGTTTAGAGATAGTTACCAAACCATAAGAACTATACTCCAAATCTCCAAACATGGTGGTTGTCCACCAAAACTCCTTGATAGCGGTGCATCAATTATATGTCCTTCAAGTCCATGCAACCACCACCAAGGCACCATCCCTCTCACGTTTTGTGAGAGCCCTCACCTACATTAAAAAACACACGGTGGGGGTTTTGGTACCCATTTTTCTTGGGTCCTTGGGGGTTAGTCTTGTAAGGAACATTATTAGTTGCAAAATGTTTGGGTTCCTTGACAAACTTTAAAACATTTTTATTAGCAAAATTTAAAGCATTTATCTATCATAACAAAATTTTGCTAAATGGCCTTTGCGGCCACAATGTGTACATTTGTACACCTTAGTATGCTTATGTGTGTGAGTGTGATCATGACGTGCAACATAAGCATATGCATGACGAGGATGATGTGCATGAATGTGTGGAGTTTGTTTCTTTGAAAACAAAGACTCTAATCTAGAATGGTTAAATGAACATGTGCTCAAAGTAGAGCTCAAACAATCAATTTTATTTTTTAAAACATTTATCTCATTTGTGGTGGCATGTAAAGCATGATGAGATATAAAACTATTTTTCTTGTTCTTTTTAGAAACAAATTCTTTTTCTTTTTCAAAAATTTTTCTTTTCAAAGAGTTGTTTTCTTGAAAAGCAACTTCCTTTTGTTTTTTCACCAAAACAATTTTATTTTTCAAACAAGTGTTTCTTTCACAAAGATCATTTAATTTGGACATTAAGGAAACATTCTCATTTTTCAAATCTTCTTTTTCTTTTCTAAACATGCAATATTATTTTTAAGAGAATTATTTTCTTTATGCATGCAATCAAAATTCTTTTTCAAATTTTTATTTTCCTTTTTAATCATGTCATATTTTTTAAGGAGTAATTGACAAAATGAAGTAAGCTCAACATATGACATGTCTTCATCATCTAACTCGGATTCGGTGTTTACCTCAAGGGGGTTATCCCCTTGGACCATATAGCACTTGTTGGAGACGTCACTTCCAACATCCGAATCGCTCCCGCCATAATATAGATCCTTTTTGCCAAGGGAGGTGATGATGTTCCAAGCTATAAAAGCCGAATCAACATTAGAAACCCTAAATAAATAATCATCATTTAGGGTGGACTTTAAAGCATTTAGGGCTTTTGCATTAGCCTCAATATTCTTGCCATTTAAACAATAATCATTAGTGATGGCAAGGTAAACATGAATGTTGACACTTAAAAAAGACAAGATTCTTGTTGGTCCGAACAATGTCTAAACTTGTTGACATTTATAAAAGACAAGTGACAGACGAGCTAAAGACCAGTTTTCACCCATCCCCGAGGGACAAGGAAGCAAGTTGGACTCCACTGATCCAGCAAGCAGAACAGTGAACCCAGATTGTTTCTAAACAGACCTCAGCAGGTCTAAATGCTAGCATTTAGCATTACATGAGCCCAAGGAGATAGCCTCGCTTGAGAGGCTAACATCATCCAACTTCGCCAAGAAGCAATCTAAAACCTCGCCAAGAAGCCAACTGACAGCCTCGCCGAAAAGCCTCTTTTCGGACTTCGCCAAGAATTGCCTCTAGCTCCGCCACGAGCTCAATGCGGGCAGTGCTAAAAAAGACGAGATTCTTGTTGGTCCGAACAATGTCTAAACTTGTTGACATTTACAAAAGACAAGTGACAGACGAGCTGAAAACCAGTTTTCACCCATCCCCGAGGGACAAGGAAGCAAGTTGGACTCCACTGATCCAGCAAGCAGAACAGTGAACCCAGATTGTTTCTAAACAGACCTCAGCAGGTCTAAATGCTAGCATTTAGCATTACATGAGCCCAAGGAGATAGCCTCGCTTGAGAGGCTAACATCATCCAACTTCGCCAAGAAGCCATCTAAAACCTCGCCAAGAAGCCAACTGACAGCCTCGCCGAAAAGCCTCTTTTCGGACTTCGCCAAGAATTGCCTCTAGCTCCGCCACGAGCTCAATGCGGGCAGCGCCATTATTGATCTGCCACGGTCAACCTTTGACCAATCAAATCTCCGGATGAGATCGGATCTAATCAGATCAAATCCAATTAAGATCAAATCAGAGATCAAATTGGCAGTTGATTGTCACAATCTCTTGACTCTTCTAAAAACGAGTAAGAAGATCAGGGGAAATCCTCCAACGATATGGAAAGGATCAAAACAGATCAAGAGGATCAACCGACCTGCCAATTCTAGCTCCGCAGAAGCTATCCTAGCCTCGCAGCAAGGCTAATTTCCAGATTTAAACAGATTTGATTCAATCTGTTTCCATATCTTCAAGGGACGATTATACCCTTGCTCTCCCTATAAATAGCCCGCCAGGGGTACAAGGAGGGGATCGATCAATCGAGAGAGATCAATAGAGACAGAGAGACATAGAGAGAAGACTCCACAAGCAGAGGCTTCTTCACAAAGCACCGTGCGCTCTCGAATTCAGAGACCTTTTAGAGAATTGCTTTCTCTATCCAGGGTGTTGATACCCTAACATCGTCTTTCTTCTCAAGGAACCTCCGGAACCAGGCGAGAAGGAATTCCTTATTGAAGGCGATTTTGAGAAGCAGCAAGAGGGTTCTACCAACCTTCTGTTCTCTGATTCCCCGAACCAGGCGAGAAGGGAATCTCATCGCTCGCATCGTCAAAGGGACAAAGTGGTCGCGCGCTGACCAGACTCCTATCAGCACACTTTCCAGAATCTCTGAGGAGATCTATTTGTAATCTTTTTAAGAATACTTGTAATTTAGCTCCTCAACCTTTTTTGTAAGTTTTCCCCCTTTGCTAACATAATGGAAAACAATGAATGCCTAGGGCCTTGAGGTACAAAGACATCTTAACCTTCCAAATTTGGATGTTAAGAATGTCAAAAGTGGGTGGTGACATAAAGTCCATGGTGTGTGTACAAATAATGTAATTAGCCTAAAATGAGGATCTTTAACTCTAGGTTGTAAGATCCAAATTCAGAGCACTTGGCTCTGATACCAATTGTAGGATCACCTAGAGGGGGGGGGTGAATAGGTGATGGCTAATCTAATGGTCACTTAATGCCAAATAATGCGGAATTAAAAACTATAATGACCTAAACAAATGTAATACCCCGTTCCCGGAATACGTACTTAGTTGCGTATTCAGATTTTCCGATCGTATTTTTTCGATTTGTTTCCTGTATTTGTTTTGCCTTATGAATTCCTTATATGATTGTTTTGTCTTGGATTTGGATTCGTGGACTCGGAGTCAGCCCTAGTCTGAACCGAAGGCCCGATCCTAGAGTATTACTCGGTTTGGTCTTTCCGGTGATTAGATTTGACCGATTTCAGTTTCAAATATTATTTTCCAATATATTAGATTTTCTATGATTTTCTAGATTTTCTGGAATTAAAATGAATTTCTTCAAAACCGGTGTCGGCCAGTGCCGCTGACCGATTCCCGGATTTTTAATTCTCAAACAGTTTGGAATTTCATGATGGTTCTTTAGGCTTTATTCCTTAGAATCATATTTTCTACCTACATTCTTTTTCTGAGGATTTTTGGATTTTATGAAAATTCCAACGGAGTCGGTATTATTGATTCCAGGATTTTTAGTTTTAAAACTATAAAGTATTTCTTAAAACGGCTTTCACGATACATCTTATAATATCATTTTCTATCTAAATTCATTTTTTGAGATTTTTCAGAATTTATCGAAAATTCACCGGTTTTGGTGTCGACCGGTATCGCCGGAAGATTCCAGGATTTTTAATTTGAAATCTATATTAAATTTCTCGAATCCGATTTCACCGAGCATCTTAAAATATTATTTTCTATTTTTGAGGATTTTTCGGAACGATTCCGAAACAGTCGGATTTTTACCCTATTTTAATAATATTATTTCTTTCTCTATCTTTCTCCATTTCCTTTTCTTTTTCCTTCCCCAAAAGTCAACGGTCAAACTGACTCACCCCACTCCCCCCAATCACATCATCCACCAACTCCTCTCCCATCACATCATCTCCCATCCTTTTTTTTTTTTCTTCTATTTTCTTTTTCCTTTTCTTTTTTCTTTTTCCTTTTTCTTTTTCCCTCTTCTCCCTTTCCTCTCCTGCTGGCGCCCACGAGACCGCCGCCGACCCTCTCCCTCTCTCTCTGTTGGCCTCGCCGGCGGCCAGGACCGCCGCCGGCGGCCACTGGCCGGAGAAGGGGGCCAGTTTCCCCCTCTCCCTTCTCTCTCTCAGATCTCCCTCTCTCCCCCTCTCTTCTCCCCTTCTCCCCTCTCTTTCCCTCTCTGTTGAGCACGCCGGCGGCCAGGATCGCCGCCGGCGGCCCTGTCTGTGGAGGGGAGGCGCAGCCTCCCCTCTCTCCCTCTGATTGGGCACGCCGGCGGCCCGGACAGCCGCCGGCGGCCACTTTGTGTGGAGGGGAGGCGCGGCCTCCCCTCTCCTTCTCTGTTGGGCGCGCCGGCGGCCCCTGTGCTGAGAGGGGGGCAGCAGCCCTGCTGCCCCCTGTTCCCTCTCTCTCTCTCATCTCTCTCTTTCTCTCATCTCCCTCTCTCTCTCATTCCCTCTCACTGTTCCCTCTCTCTCTCTCATCTCTCTCTTCTCTCTCATCTCCTCTCTCTCATTCCCTCTCCCTGTTCCCTCTCTCTCTCTCATCTCTCTCTTCTCTCTCTCTCATCTCCCTCTCTCATTCCCTCTCACTGTTCCCTCTCTCTCTCTCATCTCTCTCTCTCTCTCATCTCCCTCTCTCTCTCATTCCCTCTCACTGTTCCCTCTCTCTCTCTCTCATCTCTCTCTTCTCTCTCATCTCCCTCTCTCTCTCATTCTCTCTCACTGCAACCTCTCTCTCTCTCTCCAGATTTTCTCTCTCCTCTCTTTTTCTCTCTCCTTCTCTTTCTCTCTCTACTTTCTCTCTCTAAAAATTCCCACTTTCTCTCTCTAGGTTTCCTCTCTCTAAAAATCCCCATTTTCTCTCTCTAGGATATCCCTTTCTCTCTCTACTTTTCTCTCTCTAGAAATCCCTTTCCCTCTCTAGACTTTCTCTCTCTACACTTTCTCTCTCTAAAAATCCCATTTTCTCTCTCTAGACTTTCTCTCTCTAAACCTCTCTTTCTCTTTCTAATTCTTTCTCTCTCCTCTTCCCTCTACATATTTATATCAGGTTTTGTGGTGCATCCCAAGCTTCCGTGGATTTCGGATATTTCGGTATATTGGTGACTCAGGCGAGTGTTCTCACTCGCTACCCTCTTACTTCTTATTTCATTGATTATGCGCATGTTCTCGCTTTAGCTTTCATGTATTTTATTTCATGTGCTATGTCTTTTATTGCTTATACCATGCGTGGCCGACCCTTCGTGGTCGTTGGACTTTGGATTACTGTTATGTTTACACTTGCCCTACTACTACTTCAGACTTGTTAGTTGCATGCTTCCTTTTAACACATGTATATCACCTGACCATCTAGTGTATACCACCTGACCACCTGACATACTACTATTTGGCTAGACCCTCTTGGTATGACCTGACTTACCCAGACTATTATCAATCTCTTGACATAACTTGCCACCTGATTACTATCAATCTCTTATATGCTTGGTTGCTTGTTAATTATCATCATCCTGTCATGCTATCACTTTACACCCAGCATGATATACTTGACTTGTGATTATCATTCTTACGGGAACTTGACTTATTATCCTGTATCATGATCAGTGACTTGTTTTCCTGCTTTACATGCAGTGACCTGACTATGTTATACTTATGTACTCCTGATTCCTGATCATGTCTATTTCCTGTTTTTCCCGTAAAGTGATAATTAAACTATTGAATCTTAAAATGGACCAACTTGTATTGGGTCGGGGGAAACATGCGGATATCGATATGTGTTCGTGTTTACAGTGGCATTAGGTTGTGCACTATATATCCGGTCTTACCTGTGGTACTCCAGGGGACCGAGGGGAGTGCTTTCTCCCTTTCCTGTTTACTGTCATGACAAGGGCATACATAAGTCCCTCCTGTTTAGCCTTGCGGCAGGTTCCGTCTTCAAGCAACGGAACAATCCTGGGCCGTGGTCCCGGGTATGCACGGGACCCACTGTAAACATAGTTCGTTGATACAACCGCTGTTTCCAATAACAACCTCGACTTGCTTTATATGGATGTATGTGAGTTGGCCGTACACCGAGACACATACCGAGATATATGGGTTAGACGAGTAATAATAAAGTGTCATAATAACCGGCTCTTTAAGTTGTAAGTAGAGGTATGTGGAATGGGACGCATACCAAAGCCTACATCTTAAATAGCTATGAATTTGTGCTGTGCCTTACCGTATTTGCTTTTCCCGGACTTTATATCGGATTTCATGTTTTATGAGTATTATGATATGACTACCTTGTAGCTCGTCCTTGGTTTTATTCTGATTTCCTGTTTTATGATTATCATGCCATATCTATTCTTACCTGCTCCATCCTATCTGCCTCATGAGTATTTCCTACTTGATATATGCATTATTGTGCTCACCCTGCTTCACCACTTGGTTTTGCTTCTACACTCGCCTGGGGAGTATCATTTGACTCCCCTGGATCCTCACGTCCAGGTCATGGAGCTAGGAGCGTGTGATCGGAGTAGCGCAGTGGTAGCGTGGATCCCCAGCAGGCCTTTCAGAGTTCCATCCTTCCAGACCCCCTCTGTGCCTCTCGAGTTTTTCCCTAGCAAACTCGTGAGTGCCCTTTTTCTATTTATGCTTGTACTTTTCCTTGTATACATGTATGTGGACACCCTTTTATACTGTTCATATATGTATATCTTTTGTATTCTCGCATTTGCGCATACTAGTGATATGATATTCATGTAATATTGTGATCACTTCTGATGATAACTGTGTGATTGTACTATATGTGTTGGAATGTATAATGCACCACTGCTTCCGTACTCTGATTCTTGTCTGTACTGATGCTTAGCGTATATACGGGAGGGTAGTTCTGACCTACGTATATACGTTGCAGTGACGTCCCCGTATCGCCGGGATCGGGGCGTTACAGGTTGGTATCAGAGCCTAGGCTCTAACCTCCTCAGTACGTCCAGAAGGCAAATCAATGGTAAAGAGATTTGCAACTGGAATACATGAATCTTGGTTATACATTCCAACTGCAAGTGCAGAGTTATCTATTTCTTGACTATCTTTCCTTTGATTTCAAATCCCTCCTTGACTATCTTTCCCTTGATTCCTAATCACTCCTATCCTTTCCCTGTTTTGGTTTTATGTTTTGGTTTATGAAGCCTTATACTATTTTAAGATATGACTAGACTAGAGAGGTAGTGGCTGGTTCAGAATGAAGCTATTATGTGATCTCTTCGGCCAATTCTATGAAGCTTGGTATTCTCCAGATCGGTCTTGATCTGGCTATCTTTCAGAGGACAGCAGTCGGATTCTTAATTATCGGTCTTCTTTATTATGCTCAGGATTTTCGGGGTTTTCTTTATTTCACAGCCACGACATCATCAGTATTATTCAGCATTATTCTAAAGATTTATTACACAGCCACGACATCATCAGCCGGAAATGCAGAGTATGATTATTATTCAGTTGACTTGAGAGCCCTACCTAGAGTGCTTCATATCTTAATTAGTATAAATTCCACCCTTGTCCCCTTTGTATTCAATTTGCCCCTTAACGAAATTGCGAGGACGCAATTTTTGTAAGGTGGGCGGATTGTAATACCCCGTTCCCGGAATACGTACTTAGTTGCGTATTCAGATTTTCCGATCGTATTTTTTCGATTTGTTTCCTGTATTTGTTTTGCCTTATGAATTCCTTATATGATTGTTTTGTCTTGGATTTGGATTCGTGGACTCGGAGTCAGCCCTAGTCTGAACCGAAGGCCCGATCCTAGAGTATTACTCGGTTTGGTCTTTCCGGTGATTAGATTTGACCGATTTCAGTTTCAAATATTATTTTCCAATATATTAGATTTTCTATGATTTTCTAGATTTTTCTGGAATTAAAATGAATTTCTTCAAAACCGGTGTCGGCCAGTGCCGCTGACCGATTCCCGGATTTTTAATTCTCAAACAGTTTGGAATTTCATGATGGTTCTTTAGGCTTTATTCCTTAGAATCATATTTTCTACCTACATTCTTTTTCTGAGGATTTTTGGATTTTATGAAAATTCCAACGGAGTCGGTAAATTATTGATTCCAGGATTTTTAGTTTTAAAACTATAAAGTATTTCTTAAAACGGCTTTCACGATACATCTTATAATATTATTTTCTATCTAATTCATTTTTTGAGATTTTCAGAATTTATCGAAAATTCACCGGTTTTGGTGTCGACCGGTATCGCCGAAGATTCCAGGATTTTTAATTTGAAATCTATATTAAATTTCTCGAATCCGATTTCACCGAGCATCTTAAAATATTATTTTCTATTTTTGAGGATTTTTCGGAACGATTCCGAAACAGTCGGATTTTTACCCTATTTTAATAATATTATTTCTTTCTCTATCTTTCTCCATTTCCTTTTCTTTTTCCTTCCCCAAAAGTCAACGGTCAAACTGACTCACCCCACTCCCCCCAATCACATCATCCACCAACTCCTCTCCCATCACATCATCTCCCATCCTTTTTATTTTCTTTTCTATTTTCTTTTTCCTTTTCTTTTTTCTTTTTCCTTTTCTTTTTCCCTCTTCTCCTTTCCTCTCCTGCTGGCGCCCACGAGACCGCCGCCGACCCTCTCCCTCTCTCTCTGTTGGCCTCGCCGGCGGCCAGGACCGCCGCCGGCGGCCACTGGCCGGAGAAGGGGGCCAGTTTCCCCCCTCTCCCTTCTCTCTCTCAGATCTCCCTCTCTCCCCTCTCTTCTCCCCTTCACTCCCCTCTCTTTCCCTCTCTGTTGAGCACGCCGGCGGCCAGGATCGCCGCCGGCGGCCCCTGTCTGTGGAGGGGAGGCGCAGCCTCCCCTCTCTCCCTCTGATTGGGCACGCCGGCGGCCCGGACAGCCGCCGGCGGCCACTTTGTGTGGAGGGGAGGCGCGGCCTCCCCTCTCCTTCTCTGTTGGGCGCGCCGGCGGCCCCTGTGCTGAGAGGGGGGCAGCAGCCCTGCTGCCCCCTGTTCCCTCTCTCTCTCTCATCTCTCTCTTCTCTCTCATCTCCCTCTCTCTCTCATTCCCTCTCACTGTTCCCTCTCTCTCTCTCATCTCTCTCTTCTCTCTCATCTCCCTCTCTCTCATTCCCTCTCCCTGTTCCTCTCTCTCTCTCATCTCTCTCTTCTCTCTCTCTCCTCTCTCATTCCTCTCACTGTTCCTCTCTCTCTCTCATCTCTCTCTTCTCTCTCATCTCCCTCTCTCTCTCATTCCTCTCACTGTTCCCTCTCTCTCTCTCTCTCATCTCTCTCTTCTCTCTCTCATCTCCCTCTCTCTCTCATTCTCTCTCACTGCAACCTCTCTCTCTCTCTCCAGATTTTCTCTCTCTCCTCTCTTTCTCTCTCCTTCTCTTTCTCTCTCTACTTTCTCTCTCTAAAAATTCCCACTTTCTCTCTCTAGGTTTCCTCTCTCTAAAAATCCCCATTTTCTCTCTCTAGGATATCCCTTTCTCTCTCTACATTTTCTCTCTCTAGAAATCCCTTCCCTCTCTAGACTTTCTCTCTCTACACTTTCTCTCTCTAAAAATCCCATTTTCTCTCTAGACTTTCTCTCTCTAAACCTCTCTTTCTCTTTCTAATTCTTTCTCTCTCCTCTTCCCTCTACATATTTATATCAGGTTTTGTGGTGCATCCCAAGCTTCCGTGGATTTCGGATATTTCGGTATATTGGTGACTCAGGCGAGTGTTCTCACTCGCTACCCTCTTACTTCTTATTTCATTGATTATGCGCATGTTCTCGCTTTAGCTTTCATGTATTTTATTTCATGTGCTATGTCTTTTATTGCTTATACCATGCGTGGCCGACCCTTCGTGGTCGTTGGACTTTGGATTACTGTTATGTTTACACTTGCCCTACTACTACTTCAGACTTGTTAGTTGCATGCTTCCTTTTAACACATGTATATCACCTGACCATCTAGTGTATACCACCTGACCACCTGACATACTACTATTTGGCTAGACCCTCTTGGTATGACCTGACTTACCCAGACTATTATCAATCTCTTGACATAACTTGCCACCTGATTACTATCAATCTCTTATATGCTTGGTTGCTTGTTAATTATCATCATCCTGTCATGCTATCACTTTACACCCAGCATGATATACTTGACTTGTGATTATCATTCTTACGGGAACTTGACTTATTATCCTGTATCATGATCAGTGACTTGTTTTCCTGCTTTACATGCAGTGACCTGACTATGTTATACTTATGTACTCCTGATTCCTGATCATGTCTATTTCCTGTTTTTCCCGTAAAGTGATAATTAAACTATTGAATCTTAAAATGGACCAACTTGTATTGGGTCGGGGGAAACATGCGGATATCGATATGTGTTCGTGTTTACAGTGGCATTAGGTTGTGCACTATATATCCGGTCTTACCTGTGGTACTCCAGGGGACCGAGGGGAGTGCTTTCTCCCTTTCCTGTTTACTGTCATGACAAGGGCATACATAAGTCCCTCCTGTTTAGCCTTGCGGCAGGTTCCGTCTTCAAGCAACGGAACAATCCTGGGCCGTGGTCCCGGGTATGCACGGGACCCACTGTAAACATAGTTCGTTGATACAACCGCTGTTTCCAATAACAACCTCGACTTGCTTATATATGGATGTATGTGAGTTGGCCGTACACCGAGACACATACCGAGATATATGGGTTAGACGAGTAATAATAAAGTGTCATAATAACCGGCTCTTTAAGTTGTAAGTAGAGGTATGTGAAATGGGACGCATACCAAAGCCTACATCTTAAATAGCTATGAATTTGTGCTGTGCCTTACCGTATTTGCTTTTCCCGGACTTTATATCGGATTTCATGTTTATGAGTATTATGATATGACTACCTTGTAGCTCGTCCTTGGTTTTATTCTGATTTCCTGTTTTATGATTATCATGCCATATCTATTCTTACCTGCTCCATCCTATCTGCCTCATGAGTATTTCCTACTTGATATATGCATTATTGTGCTCACCCTGCTTCACCACTTGGTTTTGCTTCTACACTCGCCTGGGGAGTATCATTTGACTCCCCTGGATCCTCACGTCCAGGTCATGGAGCTAGGAGCGTGTGATCGGAGTAGCGCAGTGGTAGCGTGGATCCCCAGCAGGCCTTTCAGAGTTCCATCCTTCCAGACCCCCTCTGTGCCTCTCGAGTTTTTCCCTAGCAAACTCGTGAGTGCCCTTTTTCTATTTATGCTTGTACTTTTCCTTGTATACATGTATGTGGACACCCTTTTATACTGTTCATATATGTATATCTTTGTATTCTCGCATTTGCGCATACTAGTGATATGATATTCATGTAATATTGTGATCACTTCTGATGATACTGTGTGATTGTACTATATGTGTTGGAATGTATAATGCACCACTGCTTCCGTACTCTGATTCTTGTCTGTACTGATGCTTAGCGTATATACGGGAGGGTAGTTCTGACCTACGTATATACGTTGCAGTGACGTCCCCGTATCGCCGGGATCGGGGCGTTACAACAAAACTCTTTAAACTAAACACCACGTACAACACAAGAGTGTAGCCGAATTTCCCGTGAAGGGCTCTGGACTAACTCCTCTAGATTCCCCTAGATAAGGGTTGAGGTGCCGCGTTGGCTCTCTTGGTTGAATACAAGTGTTAGCAAACAAACCCAAGCATGTATATCAATTAAGCACAAATGTATATCATGCATGTAAGGATAAGCACAATAATAGCATGCAAGATATAAACAAGAGACAAAGAGAAGAGAGAGAGAGAGAGAGAGAGAGAGAGAGAGAGAGAGAGAGAGTGAGCAATCGCAAACACAAGGGATTTGTTTCGAGGTTCGAGCACACTTGCTCTACATCCCGCCTTCGACACACGAAGGATTTTCACTATAATCGATCCCACTGGATCACTCGGTGCCGCAACACCTACAAGCTCTCGGACTCCCTAGTCCGTACACACCGCAAGCCCCACAAGCTCGCCGAGGCCGCACCTCAAACAAAAGTTCACACACGAACTCTAAACACCGCGAACACACTTGTCCGCCTCCTCAAAGAACAAGAAAGTCTTTGGTGATCACAACACTTTGATCACCTAAAAACTATCTCACTACAATACTCCTATAGGATGAATAGCAATGGATAGCTCAAGTGTATGTGTGAGAAAACAAGGAAGGAGATGGTGAAAGAAAACTCAAGAAAATCTCTTTTAACACTCTTGATAAAAACTCCCCTTTTGATTGGAAGTATTAGCTCTCAATTTAGTGGAGAAAACTCTTTTAAAGAAGTGGGAAAAACTTGCTCAAAGTCCACTAGAAATCCTGGAGAAAAATAATGCCCAAACCCCCAATTTATAGGCTAGAAAAACTAGCCGTTGGGGTCTGACAGAACTGTCGGTCGACCGCCTGGTCGACCGGCCACGGTCATATTTCAGAACGTTGAGCCATCGGTCGACCGGTCGGTCGACCGAGGCCAGGATACAGAGAGCACGTCTCTCTGTCCGGTCGACCGGGGCCTTTTCAGAGAGCAGAGCTCTCTGGACGATCGACCGGGTCGGTCGACCGGCCCTCCTGCCAGAACTGGCGTGCACGTCTGTGCACGTCGGTCGACCGTGACGGTCGGCCGACTTCAAGCTGCGGTCGACCGTCCCGGTCGACCGGCTGAAGCCAGGAAACAATGCCAAGGGATTAAAAACTTGGTCATTTTGGCTGAAATAAAATCCCATAAAAACATGAAAAATCTACAAAAATAGTTTTACCAATATACTTTGATAAACAAACATGCTTGCACAAAATTAAGACATGTTACAAATGATTTGGACTATTTTTTTAAGTTGGAAATATTGGCTCAAATGAAAAACAGTATTTTTCAAAACTTTATTTTTCTAAAACTTGTTTTTCCAAAACTTCACCAAATACAAAAATAAGATATTTAAACAACTTTGAAAGCATATGGTGTATGGATATGATCCACTACACAAACATGGTGAAATATCTATATTTTTGACCTTAAGCACTAAACAAGGTTTTGGTTAAAACATGTATATAAGAAATACTACAAACCAAAATGATATTTTGTAAAATAGAAAATCTTTTGTAAAAACAAAACTATCAAGAGTGTGTGTGTATAAGTATACTTGAGCAATCCACCAACTATTCTATCCTTTACATTTTATCTAAAAACAAAATCTTATAAAAACAAACCTAGACACAAGTCTTCATCTTGAAGGTCTTCACTTGAAGTTTTCTCATCTTCTTGACTTGGTCCAAACTTGATCCATAGAGCTAGACTCCTCTTGAGTACTTGATGTGGTCTTGATGCACAAGCTCTTGAATCAAACCGTGTTAGCTCCAAAACTTGACTTTAAATCCTTTGTTGAAGCTACACACCTACTAAGATCTTGATCATGAATCCGTCACTAATTAAACACAAGATCATTAGTACTATAACTACATGAGTTGATCATCATCAAAAATAGAGTGATGGGTCTTTGGGCCAACACTTACCAGATTTTTTCTCTATTCCAGAGTCAACATTGAATCCTGTACTAGTACACCGTGAAATAGAATCACCAATCTCTAATGATCATACTTCATTATTGGGGAAAGTGTGTGAACATCAATTCTTTGGTTTGGATCTTATTTTTGAACCAATTTCGACTCTCATTGTTGACTCTCGACTTGATCTGAGTCAACTTCCAAAGTCGGTATCGATTTTTGTTCCTGTTCCATTTGAGTCCAAATCAATCATTTCTCAAAATCACACTTCATTGTTGGACAAGAATGTTGAAGAAAATGACTTAGTCATTATTTTTGAAAATTGAAAATTAGATGGGGATAAATTTTTCAATAAGACCATTCAATCCATCATTCTTTTCTGGGGTCATATTAGAGAGGTCCTTGGTGGATTTCTGAATGATCCACGATATCTTAATTGGGTCGCAACCCTTGGCCCAATCCGACAACCACCAGAGCCACCCCTTGAGGTAATCTTCCTTCCCTCTCCATTTATTCATGTATTTACACATTCACGATGCATTGAGGACCATGCATGAGATAAGTGTGGGGGAGGGTTTACTAACGTAGTTAGTTTTAATTTTTTTTTCTTTTACATTTCTTTTTAATCAATCAAAAAAAAACTTTTCTTTTCTTTTTACAAAACTTTTTGAAACAAGAGAAATAGTTTTTGATTTGTTTTTAAGAAAATTAAGATTATCTTAGGAATTAGAAGACCTAAAATTATGAAATTTTAAACCAAGTCAAAATAATAGATCTTGTCTAAATTATAGGATAAGAAAGTAAGATTGAAAAGATAATTTGATCTTGAATTTTTTGCCTTAGATTTATGCACTCCACACTTACACAATTTTTGGATTAAAACAAAGACTGAAAATGCCACAAAAAATATATATATTAAAAAAAATTATGTAAATAAAAAATACTTATTGAAGTTGGGTAATTATGCCTCAGGAAGCATGATTATTCATACCTAAAACGGTGGACAAAAATAAAATAATCCCCTTTAGTTTTGTGGCCTTGTTTACTCGAATCCTTAAGTCCGAGGGATGTTTTCTCATCTGGTGCTCTAAGACCATCTGGTTTGGGAGTCACCGGCTAAAGGCTTACTACCCAGGTAAATAAGAAAGCCTAAGAAAACTAAGGGAAGAAAAAAGAAAAAAATAAAAAATTAATATATAAATGGCATGAAAGTTTGAGTCGATATTTCAAAAATCTTCATAGTTCACAAAGTGTATATTTTTCTAAGAGTTTTATGAAAGATCAAAGAATCAATTCAATTTTAAATTCTTACATTTAATTTATAACAAGATTTTTTACATTTTGACTTAGTTTAAGAAAGAACAATTTCTGGTTAACCTATGACCTTGGATCACTTTTATTTTCAAAAAAAAATACTGCAACACTTTTCTCTATTTTAAAAAGCGTTTTCAAAATACTAACATTTGATTTCTTTCTTTATGAATTTTGTGGGTGTAATCCGCTGAAAACCCTCAGGAGACAAAACTCCTCCTCTAGGGGAAACTTAGAGGTTTAACGGCTTGTTGCACGGCTCAGTGCAATCGCGTCACCTGTGAAAGTGGTGTAATAATTCCTTAGTTTTTTGTTTTGCTCGGGACGAGCAAAAGATAAGTGTAGGGGTGTGATTAATCTCTAACTTTGCATAATTTGTATCACATCTTCACATTGATTTCATATTAAATTTTGCTAATAAAGCTTTGCTTGCTTGATTCTAGGTCCATGGTGTGCAATGAAGAAGAAGACCCTAAATCACCATTTAATTGGTTGTTAAAGGCTTATTAAAGATAGCATTGACCTAGAGGAGCTGATTCATCAAAACCAGGGGCTGTAAAATCAAAACTTGGCACAGGGCCTGACAGGGGACAGACGGGACCGCGCGCGGCCCTAGTAGGTCCGCGGCCCCGGTCGCGTTTTGGGCCAGGGCCTGTCTCATGGCCCCCCTCTTCCCTGGTGGCTATAAATACCCCCTGGGTTCCAGAAAAGCAAGATATACAGAGTTAGGAGTAGTTTTCATTTAATGTTGTAATTTAGGGTAGTTTAGTTTAGGTTAGTTCTTTTTCCTCCCTTGTATTTTCCATTTTGTTTTAGATCTTGTAATATGGAGAGAGAGTGGTACATGCTTGGAGTGTAAGAGTGCTTGTAATAGAAGGTGACAATCTATGAAAGGTGCTCTCTTTACCTCTCTATATTTTCTTCTCTCTAATCTCTTTTACATGTGTAGCTAATCTTTTCTCTCATGGCACTAACTACTAACCACCAACTAGTCTAACTTCTTTTATGATATTCCATATGAATCTAATAGCCTCTACTTGGCCTTACTCTTGCAAGAGCCATTGATGGCTCATGATGATGGATCTAACACTCTAACTTCCTAACCACTAACAAGCTAACATTACTTTACTTCATACTTGCTCTTATTGGGTTTTGATGATTTAAGTGTAGCTTGAACTTGTTTGTTGAGTTGGGTTGTGATGAGTTACATATGGGTCATACTTTGAATCGCTCTTGAACCAAGGACTAGTGATGGCCAATGATACATGTAAGGTAACTATCATTAAGAGGTTAACGTGTTGGTGGAGTCATTAGTAGTTAGTAGCCGTGAGTTTTCTTTCTTTTTCACTTTGTTTTAGAAATATCAAAAGCCACAAACACCATTCTTTTTTATGTTTCCCACTTCTTCGTATTTCACCGTACCTCTCTTTTCATTCTTTAAAACTTTGAAGAATAGTTAACATACACGTGAACATACCGTGAAGCTTCTATCGCCTCCCGTCCTTGTGGATTCGACTTGTTTTAGCCTCTATGCTATAACGGAAGTATCGAGGAAGCCAAAGCACACACACTTTAAATCTTAACTTCAAAACATACACTTTTTGTGCGCGATTTTCCCTCGATCAGTCATCAAAATGGTTAATTTATTTGATGGCTTTTACATCGGTCATGTGTCCCGATCCCAAAATACTAAGGCCGACGCTCTAGCTGCACTAGCAGCAACATTAGCTTTATCGATCGAAACAACGTATCACCTTACAGTGGCTACTCGACGCCTTATTTATCCTAAACATGTGTTGAAAATCAAGGTGGTCCATATCACCTCGATGGATTTTGAATTGAGGGATTGGCGATTTTCCCTCATTGACTATGCTCTGCATGATATATTATCGGATGACCCTAAAAAAGCGGCATCTATCAGACGAAGGTCTCTCCGTTTCTATTATAATCCAATAGTAAAAACACTCTGTCGTCGCTGATATGACGGTATCCTCCTCCGTTGCTTTTCTAATTCAGAGGCACAAGAAATGCTTAAAGAGGCGCATGACGGTATATGCGGAGCTCATCAACCAGGTTCGAAGCTCAAGGATCGATTGCACAGGCTTGGATATTATTAGCCAATTTGATAGCCGATGCCATTAAATATGCACAAAGGTGTAAAGCCTGCCAAATCCATGCAGAATTTATACATCAAACTCCAGAACTACTTCATCTGACTGTTGCGTCGTGGCCATTCGAAGCATGTGGAATTGATGTCATAGGGCCTATCAGTCTCTCATCAACAAAAGATCATCGGTTTATCTTAGTAATAACCGATTACTTTTCAAAGTGGGCAGAGGCTATACCACTTATTGAAGTTAAAAATTCCAACATGGTCAACTTTATCAAACACCATGTCATTCATCAGTTTGGTGTCCCCAGGCGGATTATTCATAATAATGGTCCCCAATTTATGAGTCAGGTATTCTATCAGTTCTGTGATAAATACCAGATTCAAAATATGGCATCAACCGCTTATAACCCTACTGCTAATGGCTTGGCGGAAGCATTCAATAAGATAATTATCAAGCTACTCAACAAATTTGTTTCATCAAATAAGCAAGACTTGAATGAGAAGCTTGGTGAATGTCTTTGGGCTTACCAAACCACAATTCGGATCCCGATAGACAATACGCCTTTTTCTCTGGTATACGAGTGCGAAGCCGTCATACCGTTAGAAATCTAGATGCTGTCATTACGAGTCACCTTAATGACTAGAATAACAAAAGAGGACAATGAGCGGTTTCGTCTTCAAGAACGCGAAGCCCTATATGAGAAGCGACTACAAGTCAACAATATATTGAGTTGTATCAAGTTCAAATCTCGAAGGCCTTCAACAAGAGGTTGAGCAAAGGGTTTTCCAAAAAAGGAGATTTGGTTTTAGCCGTCAGATGACTGATGATCATGACGCACAAAACTAAGGGCAAATTTCAGTCCAAATGGGAAGGACCGTTCGTGATAGAGACATCTATTCAAATGGAGCATATTGCCTTATAACCCCAGACGGTGATACGTTCATAATGCCGATCAATGGCAGGTTCTTAAAGAAGTATTATCCTTGATAGGATCCTTCTTATGATCAAGTTAACATTATACCTCTGATCAAGACCTTCAGATCCAAGATATTTAGAAAGAGCGCTCCTCTCTTTCTCTAACGGGATTATACTGCCATAAATTAATGTCAAGCCGATCGAACACCGGTTGCATCAAAGAAGAATTAAGGTTATGAACTTCGATCTTTAGCCTTATCACTCTTCTCTAATTCATTGTCGACTAGTGTCGAGCCGATCGAACAACGGTGACATTGAAGAAGAAACAAGGTGTCAAATTGTTTTAGCCTTGTCACTCTTCTCTAGTATATAAACATGTACCTATCTCCAACTTAGAAGAATAGGTCATATTTGAAGTCAAGCATCCTATGTAACAGTTTCAGGTAGATGGTTTATGGTGGCATACCTCCCTGCTCCTGTTCGATCGATCGAAGCTCGACCTAACCACAAAAGGTCCGACCAAACAAATGAGTTTATCTGATGACTTATCAAATCAAACTCATTGAAGAAGGTTCGTGACACATTCTCTTGCAGAACCTTTTCACTGTTTTCACGTTCATATCAAAAACATGGTGACCGATCGAATGACAAACACAAATGAGTTTATTTGATTATTTATCAAACCAAACTCATTGAAGAAGGATCGTGACGCATTCTCTTGCAGAATCTTTTCACTGTTTCCACATTCATATCAAAAATGGTGACCGATCGAATGAAAGATCAAAGGAGTTTAGCTAATGACTTGTTAGGCTGAACTCATTGAAGAGGGTTCGTGATACATCCTTCTGCAGAATCTTTCCAATATGAAAATAAGATAAGGATTAACAGAGAGTCCACGAGGAACGATAATCCTCAGATCAAGATCTCGCGGAATTCATGTTCATTTCTTTAAAACCCCAACTCACCTAAGAGTGAAAACCTAGGGGAAGTAACACGTTACTCAAAGTAACGAAATGATCTAATGCCTCTAATGGCTAAGGATAGAGGAAAATGTTGGCTCTTAAGCCCAACATAAGTCCTCGACAACTTGTCATGCTGAGGGGAATAGCATGGCTACCCCAACTCAAATGGTAGTTGGTAAAGGCATATCAAATCCGTTAGCAGCTGAGGATTTGCTAAAAATCCTAAGGGACATATTCCCATTTGATTCCTCTCCAAAATCACTTACCAATTCCGTCCATGGAATGGTAGGACCACATAAGAAGATATTCATTTTTCTGGCAAAATGACGAGTCAAACCTATCATGTTAACATTAAACCCCTACTAGTAAGTCTCTAACCTATTCCCGGTTGATAAAACCAACAACCCTACGAATCTGATCAACATCCCCAGCGAATTAAAACTCCACTTATCATTCTCCTTAATAGAATACAAGGTTCACTCAAAATTACTGTTATGTTCAAACATCTCTAACAGTAACAAAATCCTGGTCATGTTAACATTACACCTCTGACAGACTGTATTACAAATCTCATTCTAAATCACCTCAGAGTTCTCTGACATATAATCTTTCATGAGATTCATATTCTCAGCTCCTCAGCGAGTCTCTAATGGACCCTCTTCAAAGTCTATTATTTTTCTCTCAGTCCTCAATGGACTTTCTTGATTGTCACGTTAACAATACACTTCTGACAATTTCTTTCAAAAAAATATATCCAAAGGAGATATCAATTTTCCACAGAATTTATGATCAAACTTATTTCCCCCCGATGTGATTATTTTTTTACCATTATGTCCAGCTTGTCACCTCTGAACGGTAGAAATCCTGAGCATGGTGCCTTCTCAATCGGTTATATCTATACTACCTCTGAACCGACAGATAACCAAGTCTCATCTTTCAGTCCAGTAGGGACTATCCCTTTGCCGTTATGTCTAGTTCGCCACCTCTGAACGACAGGGTTCTAAGTCTAGAAACTCCCAATCAGTTATGTCCATATTACCTCTGAACCGGCAGGTTCCTAGATCTCTCTCTCTTATGGTACTCCAACTGTCATGTCCAGTTCACCACCTATGAACAGATGAGTTCATAACTTTGCTCTCCTTCCCTCTATCAAGGTCAGGAACTCTTGCTGTTATATTAACATTAAACCTCTGAACAGCAGATTGCAAATCTGAGGTCCTTCAGTTGGTTATGTCCAGTCAACCACCTCTGAACCAATGAGAGTCCGGATTCAACCTCTGCAGTCCCGTATGGACTAGCTGCCAAGTTAATACGACTATCTCTAGCAGTGGATCCAAAATTTGGTGTCTTACTCTATCACGTCCATATCACCTCTGAATAGACGGGTCCCTAAAATCGGGTTCACCTCCATTTTGTCATCATGTTCAGGTCATCACCTCTGAATGGCAAAATTTCTCATAGTTGGTTTGTCACTTTTTGGCAAATCCTAGGCTTCATTTGTCTTAGTTCAGTAGGAACTATTACAGGTTGTGGTGTCCAATTTATCATAACCTATTCACAAATCTGATGGTCTTTAACTTGTTATGTTAATATTTACCTCTAAACAGTAAAGATCGTCAAGCTCACTCTTTTCTATCCTCATTCAACATGATTTGAGTCGAATCATTTCTCAAATTTATAACTAATTCTATCAGTTCATCACCTCTGACTAGACTAGTTATATCATTATTTCCTTTCTTTTTGAGGGTTGTAGTACAACTTAAAAGTAAGAATTGCAAATTCAGAAGATAAAACAAGTTGAAAATACAACAGAGGAGTCAAATAAATTACTTTTTATTGATTGAAAAAGGGGAATACATGGATTACAAGATACGAGGGTGCTTCGTAAGACTTGATCTGTTCTTCAAGGATGGCCAGCCTGTTCTTCCTCTCCTCAGTAGTTCTGATGAATGCCTTCGATCTCAACTCGGCCTCTTTAAAGTTTACTGTCTAGGACAGACGAGCCTCAATTTCAGCTAAAGTTGCCCTTTGTGCTAGCTCTTGCTGCAAGACTTCATCGTTTTGGGCCTTAAGATGCTCTAGCCGAGCGATCTCCTCAAGACGCACCAGTTCAGCTTTGGATAGAAGAAGATTGGCTCTCTTGATGATCTCCTTGACCTTCTCAATCTTATCCTCAGTGTCGAGAAGAGCACTATTAGAAGCATCAATGACATCTCCAACTTCTACTTTTTTTGTCTCCAAGGATTTTAAATCTGAAGATATTGCCTTAGCTGCTTTCTATGCTACAAGATGAGCTTCACGCATTTGAGCAATAAGGCATTCAAGTTGTTCATTACTGAGGAGTTCAAATCTGAATTGCTGAGTTAACGCTACTTACTCACGTCCTTCTCAAGCCTTTCCACCAGAAGCTCCAATGCAGCAACCTGGTCATCCCCTCCAAGTCTCGGATGCTTTCAATATTTCAAGAGAGGGCCACCTTCAGAGCAGAAAATGAGGTAGTCGAGCCTTTCAAGACCAAAGCAACAGATCGCTTCAAGCTCTTGTAGAAACTGTCAACAATCTCATCCACAAATTCTTGCTCAGCTTCAATTACTCCTGGTGAACGAGTAGTCCCCGAAGACAAAGCTTCCACTTATTTCACGGTCATAACACTTGAGGAAATGGAAGAAACACTGGCAGGAGAAGGATGAGGAATCGCCGGTGATCGAGGAGTCTTCATTGAAACTAACACACTGGCTACGATAGAAGTAGGGCTGGTGACTACTTCACAAAGAACTGGCTCGATGACCAAAGTCAGAGATGTAGGGCTGGTAATTATTCTCAACCCAGTGGGTGCTAAGGTAGGCAACGGTCAAGAAACCAACAACATCTCGTCTACAGATTCAGTTGGGAATGAGATTGGCTCTGTAGCCACCGTCTTCTCAGCCTCTTTAACTCTACCGGCAGGCTCAGGCTGATAAGAGGGCAGGTCGTGATATAAGACATCCAACTTGGCAACATCCATTGCGGCTGAAGTACTTGCCTCACCCCTGATTCTCTCAGGAAGATCAGCTGGTCCCCTTGAAGTCGATGCACCCAAAGGCGGAATACCTGTGAAAAGATTTTGTTGAAACAAGACATAACAAATATTAAGAGAGAATTGCTTACAAAAGATCAAAGTATTACTGAGAGGTGATATCGCCTCAACTGCCTTAGCCACAGTCTCTGTCCGGACTTCCTTGATGGCATCGCTAATCCCACCAGCTCCATAGAAAAGATTTTGGCAGATGCAGGAGGGACGTCCGGCTCACCTTCGCTTGGCGAAGCCTCTGTGGTCAATCCTATAGAGCTTGAGGCCATTGGACTCTCTTTCGAGGTCCCAACACCCGAAGGACCGACATCAGCCGCGTTACCTACAGAATCTTCTGAGGCGATGAAGTAGCTAGCCTCGTCACCTTACTTATAAGTAAAAAGAGGATCATAATAATCCCCCCGTTCTCCTGCAGCCTCGACTCCTAGTTTTCTTGTAGTCTCAGTTCCTGAATCATAGGATAAACAAATGAGCTGTATGAAATATATAAGTACATTACAAAACATTGAATGAAACTGGTCTTACCCAGGCCGGGAATAGCTTTACTAGTCGTGTGCATTTGCGCCGATAGTTTAATAACTAACGGGGCAGGAGGAGGAGACACTGCAGCTGATGCGCCCTCTGCAATAATAGTGGGAGTGTAGAGACGAGGCTTATTTACTATCCTCTTCCTACGGGATCCACCTTGCCGCTTTCGTTTGAAGTGGACGTCGGGATCTTCTTCCTCCACCTCTTCTACCTTCACGTCTTCCATAGGGGCTGTGCCTACCCCACCAGGAGCATCTGGTGGAACCTCAGTGCCTGCGTCTCCTTCAAAGTGGGGACTTTTCGCGTCCGAAGCCTCACTATCGGCAGTGGCGACGAACTCCGGAAGGCCCGGCACCCGGACCCTTTTGCCTTCACCCTTCTCGGTGACTTTTCGCTTCAGCCGCTGAGAGATCAATTTCACGCCAAAAGAGTTAACAGAAAATTCAGTTGCCATGGAGTTTGAAGTTTTATACCACTGACAGAATCCCAAAGTCGTCAGTAGGTTTTGGGTCCTAAACGACATGCTCAGTCGTACCTCAGTACAGCCAGCGATGAAGAACCGCCAGGCGCGAGCACCATCAATAAGGCTCCCCATGAAGGCCAGGCTGGTGTTCGGATTAACAACATAGAGTTGTATCATACCCGAACTGACAAGAAATCGACTCGGGGCATAAGGCTCCAAATAGCAGGTATCCCCGCTCCTATACACCGATGAGATGGCCGGATGTTAACTAGCCATTCAAAGATCCCCCGCTCAATGACGTCTTCCCATCTCCCACATCCTTGAATTCTTCGCCATAGCCTATATTATGGATGTAAGGGAAGCACCCGAAGAGACATAGACGTCGTACCGACACAGCAGCTTGCAGACTGCGGCCACATAAGTCCGTAACCATGAAGATCCCTCAAATCGGCGGAGAAGCGCCACTCGAACACCTTCTGGAGGCTCTTCATTAGCTTGAATATAGCTGGGCAGTGAAGAGCGAACTATGCCATCAAATATGTGTATGGCAGGCCGATCCTGAGATTTGGTCCGTCACGGGGCAAGATAATGCCCTTTCCCTTTTTCGTCATTGGCGGCCTGCAGAAAGCCTCCGTCAATGCATGAAGGCCTCGCTGTATACAACACACCATTGCTGGGAGAAGTCCAAGGGAGCGACCATGGATCAGATGAATGACCGGCAATAAGATAGCCAGAAGAATGAAGTCGCTAAAAGGAGATTGTTGGCCCAAAGGCCATTAGCCCTATATCTTAGTGGATATTTTGATGATAACAAAACATATCTAGTTATGTATTTAACAAGTTTTTGTTTACAAGAATTTCAGGTTAAAAGATCATTTTTGACGGCTCCGCAAATAAGACTCACACGTTTGGAGTTCGCCAAAATTTGCATTCCCAAGCCAAGCACAATAGGATGCTCTGGGAACAAGATGGTAAAGAGAAGACCAAGCCAAAGATCAAGTTTATGAAGAACATCAAGATTTGTATTTGTATTTTTGTTATTTTAGATCTTTTTGTCAAAACCTAGATGATAGAAGTAGAGTTATGGGATTTACACTTACACACACTTTTTATATTGGTTCTAGACTTCAAAATAAGTTTTCAAAATTTTATTTCCAAGTTAGAGTTAAAGATAAACATGTTTTTGGAAATAAGTTTTAGAAATTCTATGTTTTGGAAAATAATATTTGGAAAAACAAGTTTTTATCAAAGGAATTTATATCAAATGTTTTAACCTATTAGAGTAGTGACATGTGCTCACACTCTAGTGTTTACAAGATCCAAAACTTTATATCTTAAACCGATAACCAAAAACCCGGATTTCTGGATTCTGGCAGTTCTGATTTTTCAGAACTGACAGCATCCGGTCGACCGTACGGTCGACCGATGCACACATACTGTGCATGTGTGTATCAGCCGACTGACCCGGTCGACCGAGCAAACTGCAGTGCTCTTGGTTAAATTGGGTCGACCGGGCGGTCGACCGGAGTACCCCAACGGTCATATTTTCGACCGTTGCCGGTCGACCGGCCGGTCGACCGGTAGCTGTCAGAATCTCTGACAGATTCCAACAGCTAGTTTTTCTGACAGATTCTTTTTGTCTTTTTGATTCCAACGGATTTCTGGTGTAGTTTTTGGCCCCTATAAATAGGAGGTCACTTCATATTGATATGACAACTATTTTAGAAGAAGATACACATCATTTTCAAAAGATTTACAAGTTTTCAAAAGGCTTCCTTTTATAAAATATTTTCTCTCCAAAAGCCCTAAAGTTTTAGACACCTACTTGAAGTCTTTACCTCTACTTCTCTCTAGCCTTTGCACTACACAATCCCATAATTTCACATCTACATTTTGGTTCTAGGATTGTGCAAGAGAGCGTATTTGTGATCAAGTGTGATCAATTTTCTTTTGAGTGAAGTTGTAGAGGCATCGGCCTCAAGGCGAGATAGTGTGCTCAAGGTGGTGTTGCGGCATCACGAGAGACGGGACAAGTGTGTCCTTGTATTGGTGATCCAGTGGGATCTTCAATAGTGGAAATCCTTCAAGTGTGAAGGCGGGGACGTAGAGCGTGGCTCGAACCTCGGAAACATATCTGCGTGTTTGCGTTTGCTCAAATATCTCTAAACTCTAAACTCCTTAATTCTTGCACTGTTGATTGCTTCATTTATTGCAAGTCTTTCATTTGAGCTTATTGTGTTGGTTAATTTTTAAATTCCGCATTTGTGACCATTTACGTATAGCCATCACCTATTCACCCCCCCTCTAGGTGATTTCAATTGGTATCAGAGCCTAACCCTACATTTTTGGTCTAACAACCTTAGGGAGATCCTTATTTGGCTATATTCATTTGTTGCATTCATTTGTTATTTCATACTTATTGTGCATTCATGGCTTCACTCGACTTTTCTAGCATCAAGTCCCCACTCAAGTTTGATGGTTTGAACTTTCCTATTTGGAAGGTCAAAATGAACCTATTCCTTAAGTCCCTAGGAGTTAGAGTAGCTAGGGCCATAACCAAAGATTTCATTGAACCTACCACCGATGAGAGCTCATGGTCCGAGGACACCTCCAGGATTATGAAGCTAATGCTAGAGCCCAATATGCATTAACCCAAGCATTAAATGAGGATGATTTGTCACGCATCATAAATTGTAAATCCGCATTTGAGGTTTGGAACATTCTAATTGTGACTCATGAGGGAACGTCACAAGTCAAAAGAGCCAGATTGACTTGCTACGTTCTCAATATGAGAACTTTTATATGTTTGAAAATGAGAGCATTGATGAGATGCTCACTCGTTTTACTAAGATCACTAACGCTTTATCTTCTTTAGGAGACAAGATCGATAATGACCAAAAGATTCGCAAGGTCATTCGGGCTCTTCCCAAAGCTTGGGAAGTCAAGGCTACAACTCTCAAGGAGCTAAACGACAAAGAGGAGATGGACTTCTCCGGCTTCATTGGTAATCTCAAAACCCATGAGATGGAGATGAAAGTAAGAGAAGAAAGGGAGGCACCCACGAAGAAAACAATCGCCTTCAAAGCCACTCCAACCACTATTGAAGAGGACGACTCATCGGAGGATTGCGATGAGGACTTTGCCATGCTTATCCGGAAGGTAGGCAAAATGTTTTATAGGAAAGGAGGCAAAGCAACTTCCGGAGAGGAAACCTCAAGGAAGATATGAGAAGAAAAAGAAGAACCCGGTCCTTGCTTCCATTGCAAGAAGATCGGACACCTTATTGCGGATTGCCCCGCTCTCCAAGCCACAACCTCCAAGGACGGCCATAAGAAGAAGAAAGCTATGGTGGCCACGTGGGATGACACGGAGTCGGAATCCGAGGAGGAAAACGACGCCGCGCACATGTGCTTCATGGCACATGGGGAGGATGCAACCAAGGTAACTCTTGACAACTCAATAGATGATGATGAGCTAACCATGGATGAGTTAGCCCAATTCTTTGAAGAGTTACAACATAGATATGAGATTTCTCAATCTCATAATAAAAAGTTGAAAAAGGAAAATGATGCTTTGAAAAATAAGATGGATATTGTAGTTAAAGAAAAAGATGATTTAACTAAGGCTTTTAAGAATCTAAAAATTGATTTTGAAAAATATAAACTAGCTTGTAAAGGTAAAACCCCTATTGCATCATGTAATAAAAATGAATTTGTAGAAATTCAAAAACGTGTTGAAAATTTGGATAACACTTTAAAGAAGTGTGCTTTTGATCTTAACAAATTGCATCTAGATTTCCTAAGGGAGTAACCCAAGGGAAACATACACACCATGCACATGCACGGAAACATGCACACACACATAAACATGCATACATGTATGGTAGTGGTAGAATTTATATTTGCACGCATTGTGGCCGCAAAGGCCATTTAGAAAAGTTTTGTTTTGCTAAAAATAATGTGCATAATAAATATGTTTGGATTCGTCCCGGTACTAACCCTAAAGGACCCAAAAAGATATGGGTACCAAAAGACCCACCAATTTTAGATGAAACAGGTGGATCTACTTCCTCCAAGACTTAGGGGGAGACGGTGCCCGGGTGGTGGATGCAACAAAGCTAAAAGAACAAACCAAGTTTGTATCGCTATCGTGGAGGCACCTAATTTTGGAGATTGCCCATGTTCGGTAACTTCTCCATTTAAAAGTTTTTGATTTTTGTGTATGTATACAATTGTATAGAATTGTTAGTTTACTTTTATGCTACAATGATACATGTTAACTATACATCTCTATCATGATTGTGTACATGCCATGCTTATTGTAATTTTATGTCTTTTATGTTACTATATGTCCACATGTACAATTTTGATGATATACCGATACACCTTTTTATTTCAAAATTAAAAATAAATTTTGTAAGATTTCATATTTAAAGCAAATACCTTAGAGATGGCAATTGCGCACCTCAACTCATTCAAGAGGAATCAAGAGGATGAAGTTCAGAACCCGTCACTGGGTATTCGGCTTCAACATCTCTAAAACTTTGTCTAAAATATGAAAAATAAAATAAAAAGGATTGTATGTAATTTTGGATGATATGTTAACTTAATCAAGACTAAAACATATGTTTAATCCTGTATGTTAAATATATCATACTTACATTTAATTAAATTTCCCTTTAAAAATTTTTTTTTGACTGCTGCCTCAGACTGCCTTTCAGGCAAAGACGGTCGACCGACGCTAGCTGCGGTCGACCGACTTTGCTTGAAATAAATTAACTTTATTTCTGTTCTTTTATCGGTCGACCGAAAATAGGTCCCGGTCGACCGCTGTAAGTCTGCAGAACTCTCGGGTTTTTTCGAGTCGACCGACCGGTCGACCGCTCTGAGATTACAGAGCTCTCGGGTTTTCTGGGTCGACCGTACGGTCGACCGGCATCGTAATCGGGTCCAGATTGGCTATTTATTTGACTTTTCTCTCTCTCTCTCTCCTCACTCGCTGGCGACGGAACCCATCGTTTCTCCTCTCCAAAAATTTTCTATCTCTCAAATCTCTCATCCGATCTCAAATTAATTTAAAACCCACTTGTATTTCCTACTTCTAGTGCCGGATCTTCAATTTCAGGTGCATCCATCCGCTGGATTCGAAGAATTTGGCTTTCTCTGTTCTAGGATTTCATCCTTCACAGTTAAGGTAAATTTGATTTTTCTCCTTGTTCTTCACTTCTAGCTTCTAGATCTACTATCTTTTGTCAAGATTTTAGGTTGCTAAAACTTTCTAGCCCTAACTTGTTTGACCTAAAAATCCTATTTTTACTCAAAAATGTCAAAGAGGACTAGGACTGAGAAGGGAAAGCTATTGCTAAACCCACTTCATCTACACCCAAACCCAAGAAACTTTTTATCAATGAAACTGCTGAAAATCGGTTCATCCATCTTTCCAAAAGAAATATCAATTCGGGGAGATTTGTTGTAATTCGAGATTTTGAGCACTTGGACATCCCCCGCATCTTGCATAACAATTCTTTAGACGAGTTCTTAACCATTCGAGAACAAGTCTATACCCCTCTTGTGCCCTACTTTTATACCAATTTTTCTTTTGATGGAAACCGTATCTCTACTAGAGTTCTAGGTAGGGATATTAACATTAGCATCAGTCAATTTGCTGATATCCTTCACCTACCCACTGGTGGTGCTGATGTGTACTCCTTTGATCTTCTTGACTATGAGTTTCCGGAGGGTGAGTCTTCCCTCACCGCATCCACATTGATTCACGGGGATAATAACCCCGTTTGGTTAGAAATGAAGTTGTGAGCAGATACACCCTCACTTCTCAAGTTCTGGCCAAAATCATTTTCTTTAACATTGTCCCCAAATCTGGTGAATACAGCCATGCTAGGGGTCCTGTGCCCTTGATCATCTATTGCCTTCTGCGAGGCATTAGAATAAATTTTCCCCGTCTCATAGCTTCACATATGGCTTCTGACCAGATCCGTCTGTCCGGTAGGACCTTGCCCTATGGCATGGTGATTACCCATATCCTTAAAGCTCTTGATTTTGATCTTTCATCTATCGATTCCGATGAGCCTACAGTAGATATTGACGGCTCTCTTTTGAAGAGGATGGAAGCCCAGTTGCGTAGACACGCTCTTGAGCAACCTCCTGCTCCTCCAGCTGTCCCAGGTTCATCTGCCCAGGGTCATCTTCGGCCCCAGGCACTTCATCTGGTTCTGCCCCAGTTTTACCTCCTGACCTTCCGGCTCTTATATCCTCTGAGGTCCGCTCTCAGTTCGAGGCACACCAGTCCTGGATTGAGCAGCGAGAGGCAGCTTTTCATGCGGAGATGGACGCTCGTTCCAGCAAGAGGCAGCTTTTCGTACTGAGATGGACGCCCGTCTCAAACAAGAGGTCGCTTCCCGTGAGGAGTTGAACTCTCAGATCCAAGGAATTCGTAACGACATGTCCTATTTTTCTGACTCCATGAGATTCATGGATACGCAATTTGAGGCGCTCTTTACGAAATTCGATATGTTTACTCCTGATCCCACTACCATTGCTCGTCCCTTCCCTCCACCGGTCCTCCATTTCCTACCAGAGCTCCTTCTTCAGTTCCCCCACCTCGGCCGAAGGTGCTCGGCGTTGATCCCGAGGAGGTACTTCTTCTTCTTCTTCTTCTTCGGAGGAAGACGATGATGGTGATAAGAAGATGGCTGAGGACACTGCTGCTGGTGATACGACGATGGCTGAGGGTACTCCTGCAGGGAACTCTTCTGACGATGACGATGAGGAGGATGACGATGACAGTGACGATGGCAGTGATGCTGCTGCTGAGGAGTGACCTCCCCTTTTGATGATGTTAAAAGGGGGAGAGTTAGTTAGTGGGAGAGTTATTTTGTGATTGGACATATTTTGTGTTTTGTATTGGACATACTTTGTGTGACGTGGACATGTATTTATTTCTACATGTAGTTTCTAATATGCTTTGTGGACATATTGCTTTTCTTTTTATGTATCTCTTTTCTTTATGTCATGTATGAACCCATGTGTTATCCGTATCTATGACATGAGTATTTGTTCTATGACATGAGTATTTTTTTGTTGGCATGAAAATATGGTGATCTTTACTATGCCTGAGTATGATACTATGCCTGAGTATGATTTTTTGTATATGCATGTGTTGAGGGGGAGTTTCATTTGAAGACTCTACCCAAAATATTTGTGATAACTAAATATGTTTTGTCATCATCAAAAGGGGGAGATTGTTGGCCCAAAGGCATTAGCCCTATATCTTAGTGGATATTTTGATGATAACAAAACATATCTAGTTATGTATTTAACAAGTTTTTGTTTACAAGAATTTCAGGTTAAAAGATCATTTTTTGACGGCTCCACAAATAAGACTCACACGTTTGGAGTTCGCCAAAATTTGCATTCCCAGCCAGCACAAGCACAATAGGATGCTGGAACAAGATGGTAAAGAGAAGACCAAGCCAAAGATTAAGTTTATGAAGAACATCAAGATTTGTATTTGTATTTTTGTTATTTTAGATCTTTTTGTCAAAACCTAGATGATAGAAGTAGAGTTATGGGATTTACACTTACACACACTTTTTATATTGGTTCTAGACTTCAAAATAAGTTTCAAAATTTTATTTCCAAGTTAGAGTTAAAGATAAACATGTTTTTGGAAATAAGTTTTAGAAATTCTATGTTTTGGAAAAATAATGTAATACCCCTCTCCCGGAATACGTACTTAGATACGTATTCAGTCTTTCGATCGTATTTTTCGATTACCTTCCGTATTTGACCGATTTTAATTTCAAATATCATTTTCCAATATTTTAGATTTTATGTGATTTTCTGGAATTTTCTGGAATTAAAATGAATTTCTCCGAAACCGGTGTCGGCCAGTGCCGCTGACCGATTTCCGAATTTTTATCTTCCAAATAGTTAGGAATTTTTAGAAAGTCCTTTAGACTTTATTGCTTAGAATCGTATTTCTTACTTATACACTTTTTCTGAGAATTTTATGAATTTATGGAAATTCTTTCGGAGTCGGTAAATAACTGATTCCGGGATTTTTAATTTTAAAACTATACAGTATTTCTTCAAACGAATTTCACCATGAGTCTTCAAATATTATTCTTGATTTTTGGTAAAATTTTCAGATCATTCCGAGATACTTGAATTTCGGGCATTTTTTCAATTATTGCAAATTCCATTTTCCACCTCATGTGCCACCTCAATTCCCACTCACCCTTCACCTAACCCCACTCACTCTCTCTCCTTCCCATGGCTGGCCAAGTGGCCAAGTGAGGGACACCTCACACCCCTTCTTTTGCAAGAAAACCCTTCCTTTTCACCTTAATTCCACCCTCTTTGAAAATATCCCAACCTATAAATCCCTTTCATTTGCAAATTTCCCCTTTTCCTTCTCTTTCACTTCATCAAGAGAGAAGCTCTCCATAATCCTCTTCTTCTTCAAGCAAGAACCCTAGCTCCTAGATCACCCAAATCCCTTCACCTCCACCTCAAGATCTCAAGGACTTCAACCAAGGCTTCATCAAGGACTTCAATTTCAACCATCACTCCCCAGGCAACACCTAGAGCAACTCCTTCAACTCAAGATTGTGGATTGTAGCCACCCTCTTCCTCCATTGGATCAAGCTCCTAATTGGACCTTCCCAAGTGAGTATTTTTACTCACCAAGACCTAGATTTCCCTCTATTTACTTGTGATAGTAATTCTTGTAAAGTGGTTCCATAAAAATCCAATTTTTTAGGTCATCAAAGCTCAAATCCACCTCCCCATGTGTGTTTATCTACTCACTAAGGCTAGTCACTGTTGTGGTGTACTTGTGTTGATAGATCAGGTCCCCTAATAACATAAAATCCTATCTTTAGGCTGTTAGAACCAATCCCTTAAAAATCTGATTTTCTGCCTTAGCAGTAGCAGATTCCAGAGGATCGGTCGACCGGCAGTCGACCGATCACTCTACTGATGTGCACAGCGTGCACAGTTTTGAGCTGGCGGTCGACTGGCAGTCGACCGACCACTCGACCGGCTTAGGGAATTAGTGTGGACCAGTCGACGGCAGTCGACCGGCCAAAACCTGGAGCTCACGGCATCTGCACGGTCGACCGGCAGTCGACCGGGAGCCGACCGCCAGTTATATCCCCAGTCGACCGGCAGTCGACCGAGGTCGACCGACAGCCTAATTCTGGGCCAGTTTTCTGACTCCTTTCCTTTTTAATTTCTGACCTTTCCCTGATATTTGTATACTGTTTTAGCTTTGTTTATGCTTCATACCTGTACTGCATGACTTGTTACCTGATGAATCTTACTTTATTATGCTTCATGACTCATGTTACATATTGCTATTCCATAACTTGTTAAATGTGAAGTATCACCACCCCTTCATGCTATCACTGAAACACCAAGCATGATATACCCGACTTATTATATAAAATAGACCAACTTACATTGGGGTCAGGGGGAAATATGCGGATATCGATATGTGTTCGTGTTTACAGTGGTTTTAGGTATATTGTACAATTATGTTCCGGTCTAACCTGTGGTACTCCAGGGGACCGAGGGGAGTGCTTGCTCCCTTTCCTGTTTACTGTCATGACAAGGGCATACATAAGACCCTCCTGTTAGGCCTTGCGGCTAGTTCCGTCTTCAAGCAACGGAACACCCTGGACCGTGGTCCCGGGCATGCACGGGACCCACTGTAAACATAGTTCGTCGATACAACCGCTGTTTCCAATAACAACCTTGCTTTACTAGGATATGGATCTATGTGCTCTGGGACGCTGGGTCACATAGCTAGATATCACAGTAAGACAAGTAATAATAATAAGACGTCAATTGTAGATTTATTGCATATGACCTTATCTTATTGAGTTTACATCACTTGTTATTCGTTGCTATTTATTACTACTCCATTATCTTTAATCATGATCCTTAGTCACTTGGCTATCTTTTATTTGCTTTTATATGTCTTGACCCCTTGGATTTGCATATTCAGATTCCGAGGCTTGGAACGAAGTGGAGCCTTCCACAGAGGACCGGGCTTATCTTTGCGAGCAGGCTGACCAGCTCTAGTCCCATCGTGCCCGACTCTTCCTTTTGGTTCACGGGATCTCCATCCATTACGTGAGCATTTTGTGCTTCTGGTTGTATATCGTTCCTTTTGGACTTGGGTTGTGATAAAAGACACTTGTAAAGTGATGTTGCTTATCATAACTTGTATAACCTTGTATTTGTATCTTGTAAGTTGGCATATGAATATACCACGCTTTGTGTTGTACTCTGATACTTGTTGTACTTATTGCTTAGCGTATATACGTGGGGGCACCTTCTGACCTACGTATATGCGTTGTAGTGACGTCCCCGTATCCGTGGGATCGGGGCGTTACAGGTTGGTATCTGAGCCTAGGCTCTCAAACCTAAAAGTACAATCAAGTGGCAAATTCTAGTAATTTGCTAATGCCAACTACAATGTACAAAGTTATCTAGTCCTCCTTGACTCCGTCCTTGATTCATTTCCTCGTGTCCTAAACTCCTTTCATTTGTTTCCAATTCCAGATCTTATCCCTTTCGGTATGGAGAGGCGATCGGGTCGTAACAACATCGGGCAAGTACCGAATGGACCCGTAGGAGGAGAGAGTGCTGATATCCTGAAGGTCATTCAGACCATGATGGAGAACCAGCAGCAGCAGACTGAGCTCCTCAGGCAGGAGTTGGCAGCCCCAAAGGAGCAAAGGCCTGGGAAACGTGTCAGACTTCCGGCGGTTGCAACCGGCCATCTTCACGGGAGTCGAGAAACCATTGGATGCTGAACAATGGTTGACGGACACCACTGATTTGCTGAACGCCGCCCGAGTGCCTAAGGAGAACCAAGTGGAGGTTGCCAAGATTCAGCTGAAGGACATAGCCCGGACTTGGTGGTTGGCCGAAGAGGCCAGATTGGAGAAGCCTGTCTCCTGGGATACTTTCTCAAAAGCTTCTACAGTCGATTCTTCCCTGCTACTGCTAAGAAGGACATGGAGGAGCAGTTCATCAGACTACAGCAAGGGAACAAGTCCGTGGATGAGTATGCCGCGGAGTTTCTCAGACTGAGCCGCTTTGCCCCGTACATGGTGACGGATGAGGAGAAGAGGGCAAAGCAGGTTTCAGCAAGGTCTGCAGATGGACATACAGGTCCTCTTGATGCCCCAGCAGCTGAAGACCTATTCAGAAGTTCTCACCATCGCTCGAGAGGTGGAGCGTGGGTTAGAGAAGAAGCAGGAGGATCAGATGAAGAACCAGGCCATGAAGAGACCGTTTGTACCGGTGGGTAGAGGAGGACCATACAGAGCAGCGAAGGTCCAGGCTAGGCAGCCATTCAGAGCAGTTCCTTACCAGATGGCTCGACCAGGTCTTATCTGCAACTTTTGCCAGAAACCAGGACACTCTCAGCAGAATTGCCGGAGGGCAAGCGGATTGTGTTTGGTGTGTGGAGCACGAGACCATGCCGTAGAGACCTGTCCACACAGGAGAATGGGGTTTGCTAACCAAACCTTGCCGGCACCTCAAGAGTAGAATGGACAGAGGGTACTACCAGGGCCAGTGGGGCAGAGGAACCAGGGGCCAGTGATGAGGAGAGCTCTTCCCCTTCCTCCACCGCATGTTGTTCGCCCAGTGCAGAAAGGAGCCAGGACGGCAGCAGGGCGTGGTAGAGGTCAGGCCTACAACCTGACAGCAGGAGAGGCTGAGGCTTCAGAGGAGGTGATTACAGGTAACATCAGAATTCATTCAATACCTGTTCTCGCTCTCTCTCCGATTCAGGTGCATCCCACTGTTATATCTCCGATCATTTTGTGGCTTTACATTCTATACCTGTTAAGGTTTTAGACCGCAAATGGGAGATAAGTACAGGGAATGGGGTAGTTATATCTTCTAGAGTTTGTGCTGACTGTCCAGTGGAGCTTTGTGAGAAGATCTTGGCCATAGATATGCTCGTACTAGACACCAAGGGGTACGACGTAATCTTAGGCATGACCTGGCTCAGTCAGTACTATGCAGTGATTGACTGTAGAGAAAGGAAGATCTATTTCAGAATCCCACTTCAGCCGAGTTCCAGTTTAGTGGAGAGGTGAAGCCTGCTAAGAAGAAGATTCAGATGACCACTTCGGAGGTTCAGAAGGGAGTGCCAGTGTGGGATGAATTTCCAGAAGTCTTTGCTGAGATTTCAGGACTTCCACCGGAGAGGATAGTGGAGTTCTCCATTGATACAGTTCCAGGGACAGCTCCTATATCTAAGGCTCCGTACAGGATGGCACCGACGGAGTTGGAGATCTTGAAGAAGCAACTGCAGGAATATTCAGACAAGGGACTGATTCGACCAAGCACTTCACCATGGGGCGCTCCAGTGCTATTGGCGAATAAGAAGGATGGTGGTAAGAGACTTTGTATTGATTATAGAGAATTGAACAAAGTCACTATCAAGAACAAGTATCCCTTGCCCAGGATTGATGATTTGTTTGATCAGCTTCATGGAGCCCGTGTATTTCTAAGTTAGATTTGCAGTCGGGTTACCATCAGCTGAGGGTGAAGAAGGAGGATGTTCCGAAGACGGCATTCAGGACCCGATATGGCCACTATGAGTTCCTGGTTATGCCTTTCGGAGTCACAAATGCCCCTGCAGTTTTCATGGGCTTGATGAACCGAGTGTTCTCTCCTTACCTGGATCAGTTTGTAGTTGTATTTATAGATGACATTCTGATCTATTCAAAGAATTATAAGGAGCATGCAGAGCACTTGAGAATGGTGTTGCAGACCCTTCAGCAGGAGCAGCTTCATGCCAAAAGAAGCAAGTGTGAATTCTGGTTGGACAGCATAGCTTTCCTTGGACACATGGTTTCAGCAGAAGGAATTTCAGTTGATCCTAGTAAAGTCCAGGCAGTGAAGAATTGGCCAGTTCCGAAGACGGTGACTGAGATAAAGAGCTTTCTTGGACTAGCCGGATATTACAGGCGCTTTCCAGGATTTCTCTAGACTTGCAGCTCCGTTGACCAGGCTCACCAGAAAAGGGGAGAGATACATATGGACAGAAGAATGTGATGCAGCATTTGAGCAGTTGAAGCAGAGGCTTATTTCAGCTCCGATCTTGAGGACTCCTTCAGGAAGAGGAGGGATGGTCATTTTCTGTGATGCATCAGGTAAAGGCCTGGGGTGTGTGCTTATGCAACATGATCATGTTATAGCATATGCATCTAGGCAATTGAAGCCTCATGAGAGGAATTACCCAACTCATGACTTGGAGTTGGCAGCCGTGATATTTGCTTTGAAGATCTGGAGACACTACCTTCTGGGAGACAAAGTGTTGATATACACAGATCACAAGAGCCTCAAGTATATTTTCTCACAGAAGGAGTTGAATATGAGGCAGAGGAGGTGGTTGGAACTTATGGCGGACTATGATATTGACTTGCAGTATCATCCAGGCAAAGTCAATACCGTTCCAGATGCACTGAGCAGGATGCCAGAGAACAGAGTGCTAGTCCACCTCACGCAGCAGAGGGAGTTGATTCAGGAGTTCATCAGATTGGATTTGATGTTAGTGCAAGGAGGTGATAAGGCCGGGCAGTTCATGGCTTTACAGATCCAGTCATCATTGATAGAGGAGATCAAGGAAGCTCAGAAGGAGGACCCCAGATTGCAGACATTCAGAGCTCAGGTGGAGGCTGGATTGAGGTCGGATATCTGCATTCACCCAGATGGTGCATTGTATTTTGGAGTTAGACTTTGTGTTCCCCAAGGAGAAGTCAGACAGAAGATTTTGGAGGAAGCACACAGTTCAGCTTATTCTATACACCCGGGGGAAACAAGATGTACCAGGACCTGAAGAAGCACTTTTGGTGGAATGCTATGAAGAGAGAGAGATAGCCCAGTTTGTTGCCAAGTGCTTGGTTTGCCAGCAGATAAAGATCGAGCATCAGAGATCAGCTGGACTTCTTCAACCTTTACCGATACCCGAATGGAAGTGGGAGCACATCACATGGATTTTGTGACGGCATTGCCTCGGAGTCCCAAGGGTAATAATGCTGTGTGGGTGATAGTTGATCGCCTCACCAAGTCAGCTCACTTCATACCATTCAGGGTAGGCCAGTCGACAGAGGTTCTGGCAGACAAGTATATGAAGGAGATAGTTCGTCTGCATGGAGTTCCAGTTAGTATTGTATCAGATAGAGACACCAGATTCAGATCTCATTTCTGGGAGAGTCTCCAAGAGAGTCTGGGAACTCGTCTGAAATTCAGTACTTCTTACCATCCTCAGACAGACGGGCAATCTGAGAGGACTATCCAGATCCTTGAAGATATGTTGAGGGCTTGCATGATTGACTTCGGAGGATCATGGGAAGACCATCTTCACTTGGCTGAGTTTTCATATAACAACAGCTATCAGGCAAGTATTAAGATGGCACCCTTTGAGGCATTGTATGGAAGGAAGTGCAGATCACCGATTTGTTGGGATGAAGTCGGTGAGAGGAGTCTTTTGGGACCAGAGATCCTGATGCAGACGACAGAGAAAGTCAGGGTTATCAGAGATCATCTCAGGGCTGCTCAGAGCAGACAGAAGAGTTGGGCAGACACTCTAAGGAGGCCATTGGAATTCCAGACCGAGATCATGTGTTCTTGAAGATATCACCTACCAAGGGTTAATCCGGTTCGGTACACGTGGGAAGCTAAGTCCGAGGTATATCGCCCATTCGAGATCCTGGATCGGGTGGGAGATGTGTCTTATAGATTGGCGTTGCCGCCATCTTTGGACGGGGTGCATAATGTCTTCCACGTGTCTCAGTTGAGGAAGTATGTCAGGGATGACAGCCATATTCTGGATCATTCCGAGCTGGAACTACAACCGGATTTATCATACCAAGAGCAGCCGATGGCCATTCTGGATAGGAGTGTCAAGACACTGAAGAACAGAGCTATTCCATTAGTGTTGGTGTCTTGGAACAGGCATGCGCCAGGAGAGGCCACTTGGGAACGAGAGGACGTTATCCGGGAGCGTTATCCTCACTTTTCACATCTTGATTGGGTAAGACTCTTTCTTCTACTCTTCTCTACCGTTATCTTTCCTTGTATCCGTATCTATCTGTTGCTTTTCCTGTTATCTTTCACCTTATGAAATTTCGAGGACGAAATTTTTGTAAGGTGGGTGGATTGTAATACCCCTCTCCCGGAATACGTACTTAGATACGTATTCAGTCTTTCGATCGTATTTTTCGATTTACCTTCCGTATTGACCGATTTTAATTTCAAATATCATTTTCCAATATTTTAGATTTTATGTGATTTTCTGGAATTTTCTGGAATTAAAATGAATTTCTCCGAAACCGGTGTCGGCCAGTGCCGCTGACCGATTTCCGAATTTTTATCTTCCAAATAGTTAGGAATTTTAGAAAGTCCTTTAGACTTTATGCTTAGAATCATATTTCTTACTTATACACTTTTTCTGAGAATTTTATGAATTTATGGAAATTCTTTCGGAGTCGGTAAATAACTGATTCCGGGATTTTTAATTTTAAACTATACAGTATTTCTTCAAACGAATTTCACCATGAGTCTTCAAATATTATTCTTGATTTTTGGTAAAATTTTCAGATCATTCCGAGATACTTGAATTTCGGGCATTTTTCAATTATTGCAAATTCCATTTCCACCTCATGTGCCACCTCAATTCCCACTCACCCTTCACCTAACCCCACTCACTCTCTCTCCTTCCCATGGCTGGCCAAGTGGCCAGTGAGGGACACCTCACCCCCTTCTTTTGCAAGAAAACCCTTCCTTTTCACCTTAATTCCACCCTCTTTGAAATAATCCCAACCTATAAATCCCTTTCATTTGCAAATTTCCCCTTTTCCTTCTCTTTCACTTCATCAAGAGAGAAGCTCTCCATAATCCTCTTCTTCTTCAAGCAAGAACCCTAGCTCCTAGATCACCCCAATCCCTTCACCTCCACCTCAAGATCTCAAGGACTTCAACCAAGGCTTCATCAAGGACTTCAATTTCAACCATCACTCCCCAAGGCAACACCTAGAGCAACTCCTTCAACTCAAGATTGTGGATTGTAGCCACCCTCTTCCTCCATTGGATCAAGCTCCTAATTGGACCTTCCCAAGTGAGTATTTTTACTCACCAAGACCTAGATTTCCCTCTATTTACTTGTGATAGTAATTCTTGTAAAGTGGTTCCATAAAAATCCAATTTTAGGTCATCAAAGCTCAAATCCAACTCCCCATGTGTGTTTATCTACTCACTAAGGCTAGTCACTGTTGTGTGTACTTGTGTTTGATAGATCAGGTCCCTAATAACATAAAAATCCTATCTTTAGGCTGTTAGAACCAATCCCTTAAAAATCTGATTTTCTGCCTTAGCAGTAGCAGATTCCAGAGGATCGGTCGACCGGCAGTCGACCGATCACTCTACTGATGTGCACAGCGTGCACAGTTTGAGCTGGCGGTCGACTGGCAGTCGATCGACCACTCGACCGGCTTAGGGAATTAGTGTGGACCAGTCGACCGGCAGTCGACCGGCCAAAACCTGGAGCTCACGGCATCTGCACGGTCGACCGGCAGTCGACCGGGAGCCGACCGCCAGTTATATCCCCAGTCGACCGGCAGTCGACCGGAGGTCGACCGACAGCCTAATTCTGGGCCAGTTTTCTGACTCCTTTCCTTTTTAATTTCTGACCTTTCCCTGATATTTGTATACTGTTTTAGCTTTGTTTATGCTTCATACCTGTACTGCATGACTTGTTACCTGATGAATCTTGCTTTATTATGCTTCATGACTCATGTTACATATTGCTATTCCATAACTTGTTAAATGTGAAGTATCACCAACCCTTCATGCTATCACTGAAACACCAAGCATGATATACCCGACTTATTATATAAAATAGACCAACTTACATTGGGGTCAGGGGGAAATATGCGGAATCGATATGTGTTCGTGTTTACAGTGGTTTTAGGTATATTGTACAATTATGTTTCCGGTCTAACCTGTGGTACTCCAGGGGACCGAGGGGAGTGCTTGCTCCCTTTCCTGTTTACTGTCATGACAAGGGCATACATAAGACCCTCTGTTAGGCCTTGCGGCTGGTTCCGTCTTCAAGCAACGGAACACCCTGGACCGTGGTCCCGGGCATGCACGGGACCCACTGTAAACATAGTTCGTCGTACAACCGCTGTTTCTAATAACAACCTTACTTTACTAGGATATGGATCTATGTGCTCTGGGACGCTGGGTCACATAGCTAGATATCACAGTAAGACAAGTAATAATAATAAGACTTAATTGTAGATTTATTGCATATGACCTTATCTTATTGAGTTTACATCACTTGTTATTCGTTGCTATTTATTACTACTCTAGTATCTTTAATCATGATCCTTAGTCACTTGGCTATCTTTTATTGCTTTTATATGTCTTGACCCTTGGATTTGCATATTCAGATTCCGAGGCTTGGAACGAAGTGGAGCCTTCCACAGAGGACCGGGCTTATCTTTGCGAGCAGGCTGACCAGCTCTAGTCCCATCGTGCCCGACTCTTCCTTTTGGTTCACGGGATCTCCATCCATTACGTGAGCATTTTGTGCTTCTGGTTGTATATCGTTCCTTTTGGACTTGGGTTGTGATAAAAGACACTTGTAAAGTGATGTTGCTTATCATAACTTGTATAACCTTGTATTTGTATCTTGTAAGTTAGCATATGATATACCACGCTTTGTGTTGTACTCTGATACTTGTTGTACTTATTGCTTAGCGTATATACGTGGGCACCTTCTGACCTACGTATATGCGTTGTAGTGACGTCCCCGTATCCGTGGGATCGGGGCGTTACAAATAATATTTGGAAAAAACAAGTTTTTATCAGAGGAATTTATATCAAAATGTTTTAACCTATTAGAGTAGTGACATGTGCTCACACCTCTAGTGTTTACAAGATCCAAAACTTTATATCTTAAACCGATAACCAAAAACCCGGATTTCTGGATTCTGGCAGTTCTGATTTTTCAGAACTAAACAGCATCCGGTCGACCGTACGGTCCACCGATGCACACATACTGTGCATGTGTGTATCAGCCGACCGACCCGGTCGACCGAGCACACTGCGTGCTCTCGGTTTTAAATTGGGTCGACCGGGCGGTCGACCGGAGTACCCCAACGGTCATATTTTCGACCGTTGGCGGTCGACCGGCTGGTCGACCCGTAGCTATCAGAATCTCTGACAGATTCCAACAGCTAGTTTTTCTGACAGATTCTTTTTGTCTTTTTGATTCCAACGGATTTCTGGTGTAGTTTTTGGCCCCTATAAATAGGAGGTCACTTATATTGATATGAAAACTATTTTAGAAGAAGATACACATCATTTTCAAAAGATTTATAAGTTTTCAAAAGGCTTCCTTTTACAAAAGATTTTCTCTCCAAAAGCCCTAA